>JAHBCN010007062.1:0-45525 GCA_019359885.1 Listronotus oregonensis | reverse complement strand
CAATGCTGAAAATATGTTAGATCGATAGAACAGGTAAGAAAATGTAAGATGCTAAATTTTCAGAAAATTCTGCATCCCGTTTTCCGTAAACGTCTAACCTACCATCACCCTGTATATATATATATATATATATATATATATATATATATATATATATATATATATATATATATATATATATATATATATATATATATATATATATATATATATATATATATACCAAAGATGCCATTTTTTCGCCTTTTGCTACATGAACATGAAATAAACCATAAATAAGTTACTTTTCAGTGTCTTCTACATATTTGATGATGATGCTAACCGAATAAAAATTCAAATAAAAATTTCCGGAAAAGAATACCAAGTGGTAGAAGTTTATTACTTGTAAATATTTTAATGAATATTTTATAAATAAAATTATTATTCCTAGATCATTATCTATGTTAAAACTTATTTTAAGGTAATAAAGAACATCAAAATATCATTAATAATATATTTGATTAATTGTGTTTTTAAGGATATATATGTATTCATATGCGTAAGTGTTTCACAGATGAATAGTTACTGGTATAGCATATTGTTTTTATATATTTTAAGTATGTAATTGACAAATACAGTTAAATATGAATCTAAAAATTATGTATTGTGATTGTAGTATATCTCTGATACAAATAGAGTAAAAAATAGCTTAGTTTATAGCATTTTTTTAAGAAACTAATTGAAGGAGCCAGATATTCGCGATGTCAGTACTAGGCTTGCTAAATACATTCTGGTTGTTTAGAATTTTTGCAGTGTTTTTGAATTTCCAGTGAATAATTTTTGCTTTAGTTCAATGTTCCGTATGTTTTTTTTTGTTTTTTAACTCTAATTTCTAGGGGCCTTGTTGTTTCCCTAAATACTTTACCACATTCATTAAAAATTTCGTGGATAAAGTCTTTATGTGAAATATTGTTGTCCGATCTCGTCTTAGTAAACATTTTTCTTAGAGTGGTTTAGGATTTAAATGATGTTCATATCATACTTGTTCGCGATTCCGCGTTCAGTGGATCTTCTCAAAAAGGAATTACGGAGCACAAAAAAACATACGGTACGAGGTGAAAAGTCCAGGTCGGGGTTTGCCGAACATGCACGGTCAAAAAGAACACTGCGTACAATGGCCTGAAACAAATTATTTATAAAAAACATACTGGAAGAAATGAAAATTTAAAGAAGCTAATGCTAAACAACCAGAATGTTTTTAGCAAGCCTAGTATTGACCTCTCGAATATCTTGCTGCTGTTGCTGAACCGTGAAAAATTGCCCAAGCTTCCGTGAATAACGAATAAAAAATAAGTCGTAGCTTTTAGAGTAGTTTTTAGTTATCATTTGAAAACGGTTGAAGATATTTCACTAACTTAAACTTGTAAAAATTAACAAATAAGGACAATAAAAGTCCAAGATTTTAGTGTTATTGAAACCATTATTTGTAAATATTAGGTTAATACATATTCCAAAACAGGCTAAATCATAAAAATTTAAACCTTTAAGTTTGAGATAAAGTTAAGAAATATGAACACCTAATAAGTTAGTCAGTATGTGATAACTTTTATGGAAAAATATTAATTCTCGTTCTATTGTTCCAATCAAGGCAAAACTAGATTCTATATTAGGTTTAAATGATTTAAAATTCTGGTATAATTCATTTATAAATATTATGGTGATAGATTTTATATTTATGAATAGTCTAAAGTGTGTTGTGTTATCTAATTACGCTTGCGGCGTAGTTTTAGTTTTGCGGTTTTTAATATATTCAAAAAATAATAAAATGTCGCTTTTTTAAAAATATGCTGTAACCTTTTAGTTGTTCAAAGTTTTTAGATTTTAAAAAACACCTTTTAAAGCATACTGTTTGTAGAATCTAACTGTTCGTCAGTTTTTAACCAGAAGTAATACTAAGTTGGTAGAATATGCCAGTTTAAACTAAATAAGATAAACATGAAAATTCACAGCATATACAATGTTGTGTAATCGGCAATGCGGCGCTTCGTTGATTCGCTTTTAAGTTTACAAGTCTAGTTTGCCAAAAAGTTTAGGTAGAATTTGTGAAAATATACTTTTTACATATACTTATTTTTACAGATATCGACATTATTCATGGCCAATGTACCCATAACCCACTACAAATAGAACCCAGCAAGCACGAAACATAACTGGGTGGTTTGGCAATGTTTCTCTTACAGTGACGCGTATACATTCTGTTGTAACCAGCCTGTAACATTACTTATACATCCCAGTAAGAAGTAGATTGTACCAGCATTGTTATTTATTTATATTTATTTGTAAAATACACTTAATATACATACGATGTTGAAATAGTTCATCTTCATAATATATGGCAGTTTAATATACATTAATGTATTACATTAACTAACCCTGTACCATAAACAGGGCTAAAAATGGTAGCAGTTAGCATTTTCTTACAAAATGATAATATAATAAATTGTGGTATGATGCCAAAGTATGTGTACAAAAATTAAGAGACTATTTACTTTCTGTAAGAAATAACGTTGGTAGTGTATATTTTTTATTGGCCATGATTGTAATTAATATTTTTAAGGCTTTCTGCAGAAAATGGTTTTTTTCTCAGATAATTTTTGGTATTGACAGTCTCATATTGCACCAAATCAGAGTCATCGTGGTATTAGGATACTTGGTAGGTCTTTATTGGATACTCTGAAAAGTACCTTCTGGGTGCGTTTTCATTAAAATTTTACTGAGAGGGTACTTTACCCCCCCTCCAATCTAACTCTGAAAACAAATATAGTTAACTTAATGACCATCATGACCAATGAAAAATATCCACTCGCTATTTTTTCTTTATGGAGGGTGGATAGTACAGTAGTAATTATATCGTTATGTGAAAAAACAGTGCTGTTGTTTGAAAAAACCAGTGCTGTTATTTGAAACAACAGTGCGGTTATTTGGAAAAACAGCGTCGTTATTTAAAAAAGTAGTGTTGTTATTTGAAAAAACAGTGCTGTTATTTAAAAAACAGTGCTGTTAGTTGAAAAAATAGTGCTGTTATTTGAAAATCCAGTACCGTACACGTAAAAATTTTTCCATAAGACACGTTAAAAAGTAAAAAATTTCAGCAGAAATTTCACGTTGTCTAGACAGCGAGGTATTTCCACTTGCTTACAAACACAAAACATTCGAACCTGTTTGTTTGTATTGTCAATTAGAAACGTCAAAATCAGTCAAAATGAGTCGCACAAAAAACCCCTCTAACCCCCAAAATCAGCCTTAAAGGCCACTGGGGATTTGGAGACTATTGAGGGTGATTTTGGGGGTGTTAGAGGGGTTTTCGAGTTTTGTGCCCGTGGAGACTTTTGATCAGCGTGTTGAAAACTATTACTTTGCAAAGTTTGAAAACAATTGGCCAAAACCCATTTTCCATAGGAAAACTGCGGGGTCTTTAAATTGCGTTTATCTCGGAAACAGTTGCTTTTAGAGACTTAAATAAAGTATACATTTTTGACACAGAGGGAATTATAGTAATTTTTTTTTAATAAAAAGGTCAATATAGTAACCTTTAAAAAAGTTATGCCATCTAAAACAAGTGTGGTAGGTCGTAACTGGCGCCCTCTACTAGCAACATCAAAAGCATGGACGAATTTGAATTTCTCGCCTCAAAGAACCCTCAAATTCCCAATTGTGTACCGCTATGTCATTTAGTTAAGAAATTAAAAAAACGAAAACAAAATTAAAAATTTAACATCCTGTATTTTAGTTATTATCCACATTGGGATAAGGCAAGTTTACGTTAATTGCATTATTTCCACCTAAGGAATCTACTGTTGCTCTGTGTCCCATTACTTCTGGGACACCCTGTATGTATTTTTGATATTAGGTTGACGAATTAATTACATTTTAATGATATCATGAACAAATTTGCATTCAGACAATGAGTCAAACATGTCACCTGTGAACGAAAAAAATATGTATTAAAATATATTTTAAATTAATATGACATGATTGTACTAAAATAATAAAAATCAAAGCAGGAGAATGGTATCTAAATATTTTTTATACTATAAATACGATGGAAAATTAAATAAATTTATATGTTATAATTATGCAAATATTTATTAATAAACTTGGTTTATAATTACACGCTGTTACTTTTATAATCGATGTTTTAATCTATTGATATGCAAAATCGTGAAATTGATTTTTTGATGACCTGGCAAATTATAGTATAGACAGCTAGTCGTGTGAAAGTTGGCCCAGCTTTTAACGCAATAAATTTTAAAAGGGATTTTTTACTTTATAAAGCTGTAAAATGGTATCTTAAACACTACGTCTAGGAGGAACCTTGACACAAATTACAATGAATAATATTATAAAATAATTATCTAAAAACTATTTTTTGCGAGTAAAGGTAAAACGTCGGTATTTTTAAATGGAAGACTATTTTATGGCTTCTATGCACGTTTGAATCAAGACACTACGCAAGAATTTGATTTTTGATTAGGATTAGATTAAACAACCTTGGCTTATATAGTACTTTTAGTTACTTTTTAAAAGATTCTTAATTTCCTAACAATCTAACAAAATGTTTTAAAAAATGTCCACCAAACAGAAGGTTTTTGAAAACATAAAATTTAACGGGCTTCGCTCGTCTCGGCCCGAACCTAAATCTGACCTGCTTTTATACCACCCATTTTGGCCCAAGAATGTATGTAATTAATTTACAGTAAAACTTGTGTTAACGGACCCCCTTTCAAGGTAACAAAAATCTGCTTTATAGGAAACCGTTTATAAAAACCATTAGATAATGGTGTCCATTAATGGTCATTAATTTACAGTAAAACTTGTGTTAACGGACCCCCTTTCAAGGTAACAAAAATCTGCTTTATAGGAAATCCCGTATATAAAAACCATTAGATAATGGACACCCTTATAAAACAGCCAAGGCCAGACAAATATCAATTTTTATAACCTATTTCAGGTAAATCAACCTTTTTATACTGGCCGAAAACTCTTTGGGCTAGTTTGTATTTAATTGTTTTATAATTATATTTTACAATTTTTAAAGGTGAAAATACCCAACAATAATATTTATGGCCAGGTTCAAATAACATTAGTGGCTTGGGAGATTATTTTCACATTATATTTTTAGTTGTGTCTTAAATCGATAAGAATAAAGTTATCGTGTTCGGAATCGAAAAGTGTTTAATCATGTCCCCAAAACAAAATCGTTTGTCACTGAAGGAAAAAATTGATGCTTTTGAGAAAAGTAAAAAGTACGCTTGGGGTTCGCGAAAACTGGCTGAAAAGTTTAGTGTTGGAAAATCCCATGACTTTTTCTGGTTCAGGTTTTGTGTGAATTCTGTAGATTCGAAAAAGTTAATGCTTTACAAACAAAACCTAACTCCAAGAATGATAAAAGGTAACCATTTTTACAACCAGCTTTACATTTATGTCTACTTAGTTTTATATTCTTTAATTTTATCTTGATTGAATTCTTGTTTTTTCCTAATAGCAAAGATAATACTACTACGGATAAGATAAACCATTCAATGCTATATTTTTGATACCCCTAATGGACTTTGGCTAAGGCGAGCCGATGTCCATCGAGAGATTTTCGCGCTATGCCTTTCAATCCTTGAACGAAAGTTAAACAGTGTTGCCGGCAGGCCTTTACTATTGGCGTGATGAAACGCGACTAGAAAAAACACAACCCGTTTAGCCGCTCGCTTTCGCTACTTCGTATTCCGAATAAGGTAGAAGCGATAGACAATGGCAACGTCAAACATGGTTTCGTACCTCGTTTCGTTGGTGCAGGGGTTACCGACCTAATTTTATTCGCATTTACGGAAGCATTAATATTTTCGAACTGATTCAGAGCGCCCCATTTAAATGAACCATCTATCTGTAGTAGTATTATCTTTGCTAATAGATAAATTTCTAGACTTATGTGTTAAACTAATACTATTGCCTATACTATAACATGTTTGTACTTGTACATTTAATAGTTCTTTTAGAAAAATAAATATAGACATATGTGTCTAATACATTGAATTATTAAATTTCCTTCTAATCCATTATTACCTGCATAGATATTAACTACAATACGTTTTTTGATAAAAACCCACAATCTGACTGTTTCTTATTCCATAACGATTTTATTGTACATATATCGGGTCGAATTACGCATTTTTAAAGAACATTAAAATTGTATTAACTATGGGGTATTGGGGCCATAATAATGGCACAATTATTCCCAAGCTCCAAGCTGTTATGTCATAAACTCATCTACGCTGAGCACCGTTAGTAATTGGATGGGTGACCGCCGGTAAACACGGTGTGGTTAGAAACTCATGTTAAACAGTAGCTCTTGTCTGGATGACATTACCCTGGCGTTAATGGGGATAGTTCAGAAGTAGTAGTTATTTGTATAACGACTGTGGTGGCACTACCGTGTTGCTAAAGGTGACGTAAAATGAAAATTTGCATGCTTCATTAATTGGACAACGTTAACGGAACTGTGGAAAAAATGGGTTAAACATTTAAATACCCAGCTACCACGGTATCTGGTACTTAGCCTCCATACAAGCCTTCGTGGTCTGTCATAAAGACACAAAAAACTGCTTTGCCCAAAATTAGTAGGTATAAAACTTTATTTTTAAATTAGTAATAAATAAAAGTCGAATTTAGGTCGTTTCATAGCTACCTACCTATGTTTTTTTGTATTTAGTACATATTAAATAGTATTGCAAATCGCAGAGCTATCGGTAATTGAATTAAAATAATTGAAAAATCCTATTCAATTACTTCTCAGTAATTGGATTACTTTAATTAATTACTTAGAAAGTAATTCGATTACTTATAAAGTAATTTAATTACTTAGAAATTAATTCACTTACCTAATAAATAATTGAATTACTACGAAAAACTCAATTACCCTTCTTTATGAAAAAACTGCCGGAATTTTTGGCCAGCCAAAAAGAGCATCTTAAAATACGGCGGGCCGATTTAGATTTTTCGATTGATGCTTACCACCACCGTTTTTATACTTCTTTGTGGAAAAGCCTGTTGATGTTTGGGGTAGGATATTTAAGAGTCATTTAATGTTTAACATGCTAAGAAAGCAGTTTTAATAGTGTGACGTGCGCATATGATGCATATTCGTATAAATATTTTATCTTTTTAGTGTATGGTGTTTATTATATGTGGTAATTTAGATAGAATAATTGCTAAAATATTCAATTACTTTTAGTTTTAATTAATAATTGAATTACTTTTTAAAAGTAACAAGTAACAACAGACATTTTGTTTTATTTAAAAAAAAGAAAATCTTTGAATAATAAAATTATTTTTTACTGGTAAATAATAAATTTTATTATTATTATTCAGTAAACTTATGTAAAATGAACAAATCAAATATTTATAATGGATAAAATTTATTTATACTGTGCTTTATCTGTTCATGGATCCTGGTGATTTATTTTTAAAATTAAGTATATAAAAATAAAATCGTTCTTAATTGTTTAAGTTTAATATGGTACCTATTTGTCTTGTAATAAGATATTTTAAATATTTTTATAAATCAAAATAATTTAAATTTTAAAAAATATAACAAAATTATCTTTTTTACTTTCTTTTATCTTAATAGATGACCTATAGAAGAAATATTTATAAGATAAAATATCATCTTTTAAAATGTAATAACTGTCATAATATTAATTTGTAAGTACATAATGGGAAAGTGATATTTTACGTAAGCCCAGAGGCCAAGGCTAGTAAGGAAAAACTTTAAATTTCAAATTACAAAGTTAAAATTTCAACTTATCCTATTGCAATTTTAGCTAACTATGTTACACATTTTAACTTACCAGGTTAAAATTTTAACTTACTAAATTTTAACTAAGTAAATTTCATCTTACTAGGTGGAAATGTCAACACAATAGTATTACCTTTTAAGAATTCCATATAAATATATTGGCGCCACTGAAGCTTTTCGTAATAAAGATTTTCTTTTGGTTTAACAACCACAACCAAAAAATGCCAGTAAAACCGTCAAGCTTTACGTCTAATTCTAAATATTAAACAGAAATCTTACCTTAATCTCTAACTAAAAAAGCTGAAATTAATATAATTCATCATCTTTGCATTATTTCTAAATGAAATCCCAGGCATAAATATATTTAATAAACGTTATTTATTTCGTTTATTATTGTTAAGTATTAAACTAAACAATTAAGTGTATATGTAGATTACTACTTATTATTAAACATTACAGTAAAATATCTAGGACACTTCTTCATTAATATGCATTGCAATTGCATTATTTGCACCATTACTGACAATGAATCACACACAACTTTACCGACAGTCAACTGTTTCTCATAACCTTTTAAGACATATGCAATTAGACAAGAAGTTAGGTTACTCTAATACTATTATTTAAATACATACATGATGTATACTTATATCTTCAGAAATAACCTTAAAACGTTTGATTTTAAGTAGAGTCATATTATAAAATCACATTATTTCAGGCTAAACCTTGTGTGTATTTAGCTCAGTAGTTCCCAAACTTTTTTCTATGACTTTTTAAAATAAAGAAATGGTCGCGCCTCCCACTTCCCCCGACTATACAGAAACATTTCTTTTACCTACTTAAAATACATTTATTTTCAAACATAACATTTGAACACTAATCTAATTTAAGGCGATGTATAGTGCTGCATTTCCTTAACAAGGTCGGAAATTCTTGGTTTTACCTTTGAAAGCTAGCACTAGCGCGATTAAAGGATGGATGGGAAGATATTTTATTCAAAATGTAGTAATCACCAAATTTTCAAAGTCATTTTTCGCCACTGAGTCGTGTTTTCAATCGACTGCTTGCTTTTGCATTTCTTCCGAAAGGATGTTTATATCAAAATTAAAAGGATTTTAAGAGGCAGTGTCGTCACTATTCTCCATTAATGAAGCCAATTTCGGATATGATAAAAAATTTGGTGTTTAAGCTTGTAGTTTCCATATATAAGTTTTCTTTTTTTATTTAAACAGATTTTTTTATTTTAAATATACAAATTTGTATTAATTTTCTAAGGTCTCGCGCCCCCCTTAATGTTGCTTTGGGCCTCCACGGGTGGGCGCGCCCCCCAATTTGGGAACCACTGATTTAGCTGCCTATTCGGTAACAGTAAAAAGAGGTGTGGTAATGGTAAAATCCTGAAGCTCAAATCTCTTCAGCCTCGTTTAATGTCAAATCCCTTACTACCCGAGATCGGTTATGGCCCACGATACTTGCTTTAGCAATTGTGTATCTGTTGTAGGACGAAAGTTATTTCAGCCATCGAGTGGGAATTACTTCACTGGCTTACAAGCGCTTGCTGGCCCACCGGGATACCGGGAGTTCCGGTGGGCCCTTGTAAGGTTGCTTCGAAGTGGCCTCCTAAGCCTTGAAGCCTACGATACGGCTAAATACATACATACATCGCGTAGTTATCTTCAACAGGAGAATTTGGAAGCCTTGTTTCTGCTAACCTGCGAACCTGATATAATAACAAATATTTCTACAGATGTAGTTATTAGCAGGTTATGCCAGAAAAGCAAAGCGTTTAAAAGTTGCCTACAGTGGTGTTAGTATCTGTCTTATTGTTAATTATTTTTAGGTTTTTTATTTTATTTTTTTTTATGGTAATCTCTAATTATTTTTTTAATTTTATATTTTATATTTGCTTAAACTTTGTTGTGTAATGTTGACTAAACGTATTTAATATCTAGTAGGCTTTAATAAATTTGTTAAAAAGTTTTCCTTTTCGTCAATATTGTTTGGCGATGCCTTACGGGCCCTGCAAGTAATTAATAGTTTCCCGGGCCCTAAAATTGCTCTAAAACGCGCCTTTTTGGATTTACTTGGTTAGAGGAGTTTAGGAAGTAGCAGCGTGTTTAGAAGAAAAACTTTTATAACGAAAAATAAAAGCTTATTTTTAACCTTTGTGAAGATAAGTCCCTTTTTACATGAAAGGTCAGATATATTATCAGTAATATACTATTTCGTAATTTCGTTGGGTTTAATTAAATTTCAGGTATAACAAGAAAGTAGAACATCTTGTACATACAAATGTTAACTATTAAATTACTAACCTTATAACTTATTTTTATAAAGATATGTGCGCTGTAGTAGGGAGAAAATAAGGTTAAACTTTGTAGAAATAAATGCAATTATTTTTTATCATTTGAAAGATTCATGTAGATAAAGCAATAAGGAATTAAAATTAAACTTAAAAAATGAAAATAAATAATATTTAAGAAAAGCTGATTCTTCATAGGGCTTATTTAGGTTTCTTTACACTCTTGCTTCGAACCTCGCCTCGCAAATCGGTAATATCTCGCCGCGCAGCTCGCGTGATCATGATAGAAAAATGTTCGTATTCACACTTGCGCAGTGCGTTCAGTTGTCTTCTTACCGCTAACAATAAGCTAATGGACGACTTTCAGGTATTATCGGCAGCAATCTCAGTTTCCTAGAACATATTGGATGTAATTACGACTGTAAACATCACTCTTGCTTCCCTCACCAGATTCTTTGACTCGTTCCTGAAAAACCTCTTCCGATGCGAGCGGTGGAGGGAGTGGCTACTAACCCGAGGTCTGCAACTAACGGTTTTTCGTAGCAAGTAGACCTTTACTGTAAGAAGCCCCTAAACAAAATGTGATATCTATAGTGCTTTCGTAATTTGATACCTACTAATGATAGCAAAATACCTATTAACCACAAAAAAGACTTATTAACCACAAGTAGGATACTTACTTACAAGAAGTGTGTTTATTGAATAAACTCAAGCTTACTTACCACAGCTAAAAATTTACTTTTGACAAGTAAGAATTGAACTATTTGTAGGTTACTATCCTGGCATTAGTTGGCCTTAACGTATGGTTAACAAAATAATCTTAGTAAAGAAACCCTACTTGTTAGAAGTCGTCAACGCAATTACAGTCAGTAGATACTTGTTACTGGTAGGTAAAAAATTATTAATCTTAAGTGAGTCAAATTTACGTAAAAACTTTGCTGGCCTTTTTTGTCAGTGTATACACAAAACTGAACATATGCTTTGTAATAATATAAAAAACACCAGAAAAATGTATTATCTCGATGTTCTTTTATAAAATAGCCCCTCGATATACTTGGGCACGAGCCGCCACTGAATATATCCTCAAATTTTTAAGGATAAAATCTGAATCACCCTGTACATTAGATGCCTCATAAATTTATTACCAAGTGTGTACTTGCTTTCTAGCGAGGAAAAACCTAACCTGTATGCAAGATTGAAAACCATCATTTTCGAAATCTGGAAACTCTAACCCAAAAATATCTAATATAAAGGATTTTTTCGCTACATACCGTTTTTAACTACTAGTTGATACCAGTTCTTTTCCCCACCATTCTAACGGTGCTTAACCCGCTTATCCCCGCAATAACGAAACGGTTTACGTACGTCATGCGTGTGTCAATTTATCTACTAATCGTTTAATACACTTTTAAGTTTAAAGCCAAATGAAAGGTCTTTGAAGAGTTAGGAAATAAGTCGAAAAGATATACCGTTTTTAACTACTAGTTGATACCAGTTTTCCCCACCATTCTAACAGTGTTTAACCCGCTTATCCCCGCAAAAACGAACGGTTTACGTACGTCATGCGTGTGTCAACTTATCTACTAATCGTTTAATACACTTTAAGTTTAAAGCCAAATAAAGGTCTTTGAAAAGTTAGGAAATAAGTCGAAAAGATATCTCTTTAAAGCATCTATTAAGAACTGAGTAGACAGAGAGTTTTAAAGCTGGTGGTACACCAGGACAACGACAGGCAAAGCAGTTCAGCCAAGTTTACCTCGGACCTACTGAGCCACAGTCGTAAGGTCGTAAGGATAACGGTAGGTCAACTAACAGGACATTGCAAACTCAACAAGCACCTGGAAAGAATAGGCCTGGTGGAGGATAGCCTGTGTAGGTTCTGCCAGGAGGCTGAAGAAACAGCCGTACATGTGTGGTGCCACTGCGAAGCACTATGTAGGCTTAAGTTTAGTAGGCTTGGTGAGGAAAAGCCAAAACCGGCAAGATATATAGAGTGGCCAGTGTCAAGACTCTGGAGTCCAGTTAAGAAGACGGGTCTGCACAAGGTATTCTAAAGAACGATAGGAGAAACCACAATAAATCTGGTAGGTTGCAGTGGTGGAGGTCATTTTTGCCATCTCCGCTCAAATAATCCAATCTAATCTAATCTAACAATTTTCAACGCGGTATGTCGCCAAAATTTGTTTATCGTCCGTATGGAAGATTTTTTACGAGTACAATTCTATGCTTATGCGAGCCAAGTGAAAAAACCCTTTTCGCCAAGGTTGACAAAATATATAAAAAAATTATCCAAAAATATAATAAATTATATTAAAAAAAAATCTTACTTTGTCCTTTAATAAAATTGTACCTCTAAAGATTTAAGATTTTTTTCCTTCTTATTTACCGTCTAAAAAGTAATATCCTTGGCCTAATTTTTCAATAAATATCCTCAAGATAAAAACACCCACAAAGCACGCTTTATTCCTAAAATGTACCAAAATCGCTGATGGCAACGACAGAGTAGAAATTATACATTATTTACGGTAGTTGCCAATAAACAGTAATTTTCTAGATAATATGATATTGAATCGCATATGTATGTGTCGATTCTGTTTGATTATCTATTATTTACACGTGTTTGTTTTTACTATAGTTCAGGGTAATGAATGCTTTATTAGAATTAATCATTAGTAAAGCTGTAATGTGTGTAATTTCGTTACGTTTATTAAAGGTAATGATATTAAAGATTAAAAATGTAATAATTCGAGTTAGATTTTTTGTGAAACGGTTACTGTGAATACAGAAAGTACACTAGAAAGGTCTAAATATTTAATAAAACTGTTTTTTGTTCCTTCAAAAGTCCCACTGGACAGGCTCCGAATTTCTCACTTTGTTAGTTCCTTTATCTCTAGAGTGTCTAAGTGTGGAACCTTTTGCCTGAAGCCCTGTAGAGATCTTTCCATCTCCTCCAAATCTCCATATCAATAAGTTTAGTGTCAGTTAACTACTCCTCCATTTAAGACAACCACGGTGCGGTATAGTACTTAGGCAGAGCTGTCGGTAATTAATTTAAAATATATAAAAATCGTATTTAATTACTTCTTAGTAATTGGATTACTTTAATTCAATTACTTTCCAGAAAAGGTAATTGTATTTGGATTATCAATTAATAGAATAATGTTATCGTAATTGGTAATTGATTTTTACGAATCCCAAGTAATTCAATTACTTAGAAAGTAATTCGATTACTTATAAAGTAATTTAATTACTTAGAAATTAATTCAATTACCTAATAAATAATTAAATTACTACGAAAAATTCAATTACCTTTCTTTATGGACAAACTGACGGAATGAAAGAGCATCTTGAAACACGGCGGGCCGCTTTGAATAGAGTAAAGGCCGCGCCGCCTCCGCGCCGATTTCGTATTTTCGATTGATGCTTACCTCCACCTTTTTTATACTTTTATTTTGTGGAAAAATCTATTAATGTTTGGGGTAGGATAAAAAGAAATTTTTATTTTAGAGTCATTTAAAGGCGGCTACTGACTTGTAACTAAACGTTGTAATGTAACATGTTACACATCAAGCATTACACGCAGCGAATACAGAAAGCAAAGCCGTTCGCGCTCGCGGCTGCTCCATTGGGTTGTCGGTATGGTATGGGAGAGTCGCGTATTTTCTTATTTTATTATTTAAATAAAATTCATTTTCATCAGGATGCAGTGGAACCCTGCTTTCTATTGACAAATATAGAGAAAAAGCAAATCTTTGCGATCCTCATCATAAGGAATATTTTAACAAATTAAAAAAAATGACGCATGGAAGGAACTGGCGGATGAAATGGGAATAGAGGAAGAAAAATGTAAAAAAAATTACAGCTTACTGGCGTCGTTTAGAAGGAGGAAAGCTAAAATGAAGAAAAGCTCAGGAACTTTCTGTCATTGTTATCGCCTTTCCAAAGGAAATGTCTGCTTTGACCACTTTTGGTTCGAACAAGTTAACCAGGAGTTCAAAATCTGTTGCACTCATTCGCAGGAAGTTTTTCTATTGGCCTGTGAATTCTTGATTTTTAAGTATGCTTATAAAGTCTATCCACATTTTTGTTGTCTGTGTCTATACAAATTCGTTACTCAACCCCGTTTTTTTCTTTTTTTTCGTTTTTAAATAACAGTAGTAGCAAAAATGCAAACGCGACCTCCATGTCTGACATTTTCGACGACACTGTGAAGAAGAATGATGGATCACTCGCGAACCGAGCATTCAAATGCGAGCATACGCTACGATGTGGTGATGAACTGAACTGGTTGCTGTAATGTAATGCAAGTAGCGAGCATTACATTACAACGTTCGGTTACAAGTCAGTCACCACCTTAATGTTGAACTTGCCAAGAAAGCAGTTTGAATAGTGTGACGTGCGTGTATGATGCATATTAGTATAAATATTTTATTTGTTTAGTGTATCGTCTTTAATATATGTGGTAATTAAAATAGAGTAATTGCTTAAATATTCAATTACTTTTAGTTTTAATTGATTATTGAATTACTTATTAAAAGTAATTGCGACAGCTCTGTACTTAGGCTTTAAGCCTTCGTAAAATGTCTAAAGATAAAAACTATCATGTGAATATATCGTTTGAGGCTTGTAAGTCAAAAAAAAAATATTATGGGATCCGAATTAGAGGCGACTTTCACCCATCTGACAACCGGATAAAAATTATTTTTTATTAAATATATAAAAAAGTATCGTCAATGGGTTGCTTAAAAAGTTATATATAAGTCAGGGCTATAATAAATCTTAGTTACCATCACAGAAATATTTGTTTACAATGCTTTCACATATCTGCTTACTAAGAAAGTTGAATCCCATTTAAAAGTATAATACCTAAAAAACATGAAAACGTTGGGTTGCCAGGTATTGTAATTTGCACACCTCTGCTTACCAAAAAGAGGGTAATTTTATTGTAAACACGTGGTATAGCGTTGGCTGCAAAAATCGGTCAAGAATCAGGGTTGCCCTTTCAACTCGGAAATATACAGAGCAAAAACCTTTTTCTACATAAATATTTTGGCAAATATCTACTGGACCTAATTAAAGGATTTTTATAACAAGAAAGGATACAACACAATAGGCCAATAGGCTGCAGTGCAAATATGGACACGCGACCAACCCCGCTTAAACCAACCAGCTAATACCTTAAAAATTAGTTTTGTATGTTATTGTGCCGTTTATACATAATTTAAATTTAAGCTCTTTGGAGCATTAAAATTCCAATACAAAATATATTTTACAATTTAGAAGACAACGCAAAAAATCTGTCTTACAGAGACGTTAAACTGACGTCCACATTTGACTTTTTGGAAAACTGCCACTAGGCGTTATATCCGTAGTGGTAATGTGGTAAAAACTCAAGAAATGTAAGTAAACAAAGAAAAATGGACATAACTTTCATAACAAAAAGACTAACCAAAACCCAAGCAATTACGCAAAATAATTATTAAAATCAGTTTTGTATCGGACTTCCGACGAGTAGGTACGGTCGAAAATAAACACAGCGTTTTTTTTGCGAGATATCTTTTTATCCTTATAGAGATAAGGAAGTGTCATAAATAAAAGGTGTTAAATATAATACGATAGTGAAAAAGTTAAATTTAAATGGAAGATAATAGCGGGGGGAGACCCCCCGCTGGATTTGGTCTACCCACAGGGGCCATAACAGGGCTGATAAAGGACTCGACTTATAGGCAGCCAATGGAAATAAATCAGGAATACGGTAACAGTGTTAAAAACATGGGAACAGAAAAGGTAAAAGATAAATATTTTTTTGAAAAGACGGATTTAATTAATTTCAATGTTTTCATTGAGAATAAATCGCAAGACTTTAAAGGTAAGCTAAGCCCAATTAAAATAAATGAGATAATTTTTAAACATCATCCTGAATTAGACTTAAAAATAAAAGAAATCGAATCTGTAGGGAGAAATAGAATTAAGGTTCAATTTAAAGATGGTCAAAGTGCAAATATTTTAATTGCTTCCAGAAAAATGGAAAGTGAAAATTTGGAGGTTTACATCCCAAAGTCGTTTATCACTAGGCAGGGGGTTATTTCAGACATAGATAAAGATCTTTCGGAAGAATTTCTAAAAAACAAAATTAAAAAGTTCGATGAACACTCCAATTTCTCCATACTCAAAGTCGCTAGAATTAAAAAAAATATTATCGATAAAGACACGAAGGAAAAAAAATTGGTCGATACCAAATCGGTCATAATTACATTTAGAACTCAAAATCTACCAAAATATGTCGCAATTGGAAGGGTGCGGGTTTCTGTAAATGCGTATGTAAGTAGAGTAATTTTGTGCTATAATTGTTATCGATATGGGCATACTAGTAAGCAATGCAAGGGTAAAATGCGCTGCCTGCGCTGTCAGGGAGAACATAAACTTTCAGAGTGTAAGGAGGACTGTATAATTAAATGTTTTTATTGCAAAGAACCTCACGCTACAAACGAGTTCAAAAATGTTCAGAATTTTTAAAACAGAAAAAATTAAAGAAACAATGTCTCAGAAAAACATTACTTATAAAGAAGCCGAAAAAATATCGAGTAGAGAAACTTACGCCTCAATATCAGCTAGGGACCCAAGACACGATGTTAATTTAAGTGAATTGGATAATACATATTATAACATAAACTCCCATCAAAAAACAAACAAGAATAATAGTCCATCTTTAAAGTTTACCCAAACAATTATCCCTACAAAAAGAACTAGACCCTCTTCCCCTAACCCAATCATACAAGAACATCAAGATATCCTTTCTCAATTTTCTATCACACAATCGGGGGGTAATATATTAAATGATATAAGATATAAAAATAATATCCAGCAAAATGAAAACAAAGACACAAATGGTAAATTTGATATAAATAAATTGGTTGAAATAATTATTTCCGTTGTAAATATTTTAAAGGAAACTAGTAGTTTTGAAGTGGATAAAAAAGAAATGGAAAGTATAATAAAAAATAAATTGTCTCCTTTCCTAACAGCCTAACACAAAAAAAAGAACAAAAAAAAAAACACACACTCTCACTCAAGCTCTACTACTTACAAACACTCACACAGACACACTCAATCTCAAACACAAAAATGGACAGCATTAACCTGCTACAATGGAATTGTCAATCGGCAATCGCAAAAAAACCAAATTTAGAAATGTTGCTTGCTGAGCACAAGATAAACATAGCACTTCTCTCCGAAACATGGTTTAAACCAGGATAGATAATAAACTTTTCTGGGTACAATATACTTAGAAAAGATCAAGCAAATGGAAAAGGTGGTGTCGCTATACTTTTAAGTGAAAATATTCCATTTTCGGAAATTTCAACAGGACCCATTGTAAGGGGTGTAAGTTATTTAGCTATTAAAGTTCCACTAAAAAATGGTACAAACATTACAATTATATCTTTATACGCAAACGGTAACATAAAAATCTCCACTCAAAGTTGGGAAAGATTATTGAGTGCTTTTGAACAACCTGCATTATTTTGCGGAGACTTTAATGCTCACCATAATGCATGGGGATGTGTCGAAACAAAAATATCAGGTATAAATCTACTTAACGCAATAAATAATAGTAACAAAATTTTTTTAAACACGGGAGAATTTACAAGATTACATCCTGGTGGTGGCAACAACTCCGCTATCGATCTATCTATAATCTCACCAACACTTCTTGACCAAATTGAGTGGAGTGTAATTGAAGACACATATGGTTCAGATCATTTACCGATTTTACTAAAATGTCAAATTGCACCAAGATTTACCCCTACTATAAATTATAGAAAATGGAATATTAAAAAAGCCAATTGGGACACCTTTTATCTAGAGGCTCTAAACAAATTTACTGATAAAAACAACCTGCAGTACAGTACCTTTTGTAAATATCTAAACGAAATTTTAGATATTTCAGTACCAAAAAATAAAACTGAAATTAAAAAAGTAAGTGGGGGCAAATCTTGGTGGAATGATAGGTGTAGTGAGGTGGCTCAAAACAGAAAAGAACATTTCAGAAGGTATAAACAAAATCCAACTATGAATAATTTAATCCAATACAAAAAAGCGGATGCATTGGCAAAAAAGACTATAAAAGAAGTAAAGCGGAATGATTGGAAACAGTATGTTCAATCAATTAATCAACACACACCAATTAAGAAAATTTGGCAAAAAGTAAATGGCTTTAAAAATCGTAAAAAAGAAAACAAAATTCCTATATCGAAAAATGATACATGGGTAAAAGAATTTCAAAATACACTTGCTCCACCTAGTGTCGAAACACCTCCACCACTTCAAGAGGATATTACAGAAGAAAAACACTTCCTTACTGAAGCTTTTACTTTAAGTGAACTGGAGAGGGCACTAAAACAACAAAACAACACAGCCCCAGGAAAAGATCAATTTCACTATTCTATGATATTTCATCTTCCAACAATAGCCAAAAAGATACTGCTAGATATTTTTAACAGAATTCTCACGGGCAGACATCCCATACCACAGGAATGGAAAGAATATATTGTGATACCAATTATCAAGCCAGGAAAGCCCAAAAATGTGGCTACATCATATAGACCTATAGCATTGGCATCATGCATTTTAAAAACCTACGAAAGATTAATAAAAAACAGGCTCGAATACTGGTTAACAAGGGAAAATATTTCCCCCAAAACTCAGTTTGGCTTTAAAAGGGGAACATCAACACAAGAAGCTCTAGGACATCTCATCACTGACATACAGCTGGGTTATACCAAAAATCACTGCACAACAGCCATTTTTTGGACATAAAAGGAGCATATGATAATGTTCAGTATAACATTCTAATAAAAAAAATGCTGGAAATAGGCATTCCAAAAATATTGGCAAAAAACATATATAATTTATATAGCACTCGCAAAATCTTTATACGAACCGACGATGGAATAACTGAATCCCTAAGTACGACTATTGGTTTAGCGCAGGGAAGCATTCTTTCTCCTATTAGTTACATAATATATACATATGACTTAGAAAAAATAGGCATAGGATCCCAAATCAAAACTATTCAATTCGCCGACGATTACTGCTGCTATGTAACAGACAAAACTGATGAAAAATGCAAACAAAGTCTTACTACACATTTCTCTTCTACAGTAAATTGGCTTAGAAATCACGGTTTGGAAATATCCACAGAAAAAACCGTCCTATGCAACTTTTCACGAAAAAGAACACAATATCCGGAGGTAATTAACTTAGGAAATCAATTAATTCCACAAAAAAATGTAGTCAAATATTTGGGTGTGTACCTGGATCGCAAGCTACTATGGAAAGATCACATAAATTATCTTGTAAAAAGATGTGAAAATGGTCTGAACGTAATAAGAGCGTTTAGTCATAAAAAATGGGGATCGGATCCCAATATATGTTTACTTTTCTACAGATCATTTGTACGGTCCATTTTAGACTATTCCCGTATTTTCTATAGCTCGGCCTCACAGACACATCTATCCAAATTAGAAGGAATAAAAAACAAATGTCTTAGGAAAAGTGTGGGTTTTCTAAATAGCACCCTATAGTTACTATGGAAGTGGAAACTCTGGAGCCACCTCTAAATCTTAGATTTAATTTCATTAGCGATAAGTTTCTACTTAAAATTATATCAAAAAATAGTCCGTTAGTAAATAAAGTTAACAATCTTACAATTCTGGTTTATACCCATTCGTATTGGAGAGTTAAGAAAATACCTAGTTTAGTTCAAAGCTACTCATGGATAACACAGGAAAAAGATCGTATATACAAAAATCACTATATCCCATATTTTCAAATAAATTATGAGTGCATTAACAATATACCGAAAGTAATAATCCCAGAAATTGAGGGAACAAATTTATTATCTTTAAAAAAAAATTATAGAAGAACAAAATACGAAATGGACAGGATTTGAGCAAATTTTTACTGATGGCTCGTTAATGAATAATAAAACTGGGTGTGCCTTATTTCACAAAAATGCAAACATATATAAGAAATTTAAACTTCCAGAAGGTACATCAATATATTCAGCGGAACTTTGGGCTATTTTCCAAGCTCTTAATTATATTCTTGAACTTAACAAGTTTGGAAAATTTGTTATTTTTCGGATACAAAGTGCACTCACAAAAATTAAAAATTGGGTACATTCTACCTCCAATAAAAATTATTTAATAAGTAAGATTGTTAACATGTTAAATAATTTGGAAAATAACCTTAAGCATGTTTATCTAGTATGGGTTAAGGCCCACATAGGAATTAGAGAAAACGAATTGGTGGATTTAGCAGCAAAAGAGGCAATTAACGACGGAGAGTTATCAAATTTTCAGATTAATTATACAGATGTCATAAAGCAAGCCAAAGATAAATTAATGCAAAAATGGCAAGCAATATATCTCGAAACAAATAAAGGCCAAAGCTATAAGCAAAACTTTAAAAATATACCAAAAGTACGATGGTTTCATCAGGAATTCAATAAAAACTTTATTAAAACAATCTCAAGAATTAGAACTTATCATGCGCTGTACCCAAAACATAAAAAGAGATTAGGATTATCCGTAAATGAGTCTTGTGAATGCGGTGAAGTTGGAGATTTGGAACATTGTATCCTCGTTTGCTCTAGATTCACTAATCACAGAACTGTCCTAATGGAAAAGATCGGAGCAAATATTCCCCAACCATTTAACTTAAATCAAATAATTATTTCAAATAATATAGATGTATATAAATCAGTATTTCAGTATGTCATAAATACAAAAAAAAATTTATAAAAAATTTAATAAAGAAAAAAAAAAAAAAGAAATAAAAAAAAGACAAAATTATTTAAAAAGATAAAATATAACTTAACAGTATTAGACAAAAAAGAAAAGGAAAAAAGAGGAAAAAATATTCAAAAAAGAAAAAAAGGAAGAAAAAAAATACTAAAAAAATATAAAACACTATATTGTCAACAAAAAAAAAACACAAAATTATGTAAATAGATTAGTGATTATTTAACTGGAACCCCTTACAATGGTCAAAAAGATTTACGCTTTTCGACCTCTAAACAAGGAGGATGCTGGCCATTTGGTTTTAACCAGTGCCATCACACACACACACACACACACACAATTATTAAAATTTTATGGTGTAGTTTGTAGAGAAACGTTATTAAATCCAAGAGCAAACAATGCATAATATTCGGCTGATGTGAAGTACAAAAGTCCAATTTCTAGTGGTTTTATCTTAATAAATCATAATGTCAAAGTTTAAATAAGTACTAGAGAAATTCTGAAAATATATTTAAATAAATGGTTAAGTGCATGTCTAATGGCACGTATTAGCTTGAGGTTACATACAGATAATATAAACCTGTTACACGACAATTTTTTAAAAAATACCTTCGAGTTTTATTTACTGGACCTAATATATCATATATCAACAATCCGGAACCAAAGTAATATCCGAAAGAAAAGTATTATAAGTCCACAAAAATCCAATTTTTCTGTTAAATGCAAAAAATCAGATAAAATACAAAAGAGAATACCCCAAAAATGTACATAACTTAAATACCTCAAATCCGCCACCAACGCGCTAATATTCTTTTTCATCCCAAATGCGATTTTGTTGTCGCCGTTACAAAAAAAGCGGTACAGGTTTACCTTAGACAAAATTCGACTAGGTACTCAAAATAAAATTTTGCAGTATTTTTGTGCAGACTTTTATAAAAAGCTCTACTGATTGACATGTAAGACGGAAAACGACATAATTCTAAAAGTGACCCCAATTTTGGTTAATGTATTTTCAGAAAGTGACATAAGCAAAAAATACATATATATTTGCTTTTTAGAGCTTAAAATTAAAATAATTAAAAAATCATAATATACTAATAATAGAATTAACCATTTCTTATTTGGTGTAAAAAAATATTTGAGGAATATTTAACAACTGTTTCAACACCTTTTTGTTGGCCATTTTCTTAAAACTACGTTTTTTTTAGTTACGTCTCTTTTCTTCCGAGATGACGATATGGTTAGATTAATAACTTGGAGTTTGCGCAAATCGAAATTGAAACTAATACTTGTATCAGTTTATAATTGTTGTCAGAGTTTTATTGTAAATAAAAATATCGGTATTGATTAAAAAAATTGATTGAATCAATATGGATTTATTTTGCGGTCTACTATATATCTTATCAATACTGAAATTATTATAATATAATACAGGGTGTTTCTAAATATTATGTACAAATGGAAAAGGGTGATTGTTTGGTTTTTTTATGATAAAAGTTTTAAAAAAACGGTCCGCAAACGCTTCGTTACCGATCTACAGAGAGTTGAAATTTAACAACAGAAACAATTAAATATTCATGAGAAATTACAATTTTCCATTTTCTGTGTAACGTATAATTAAATTTATTTTATTATTACTAAAAACAAAATTATTTTAATTGAAACGTATCGAAAAAAAATTGACGGTTTTAAAAACAAACCAGTAAATAAGGTGTCCACCTCTTTTCCCTAAATTTTAATCCTTTTTGTTAATTGTTCCACCACTATTCGGTTAGTGATGCATCTCCAACCTTTTTCAAGTGATTACTAAAAACTATTCTTAATAGCTACTACTTTTATACTATTCGTTGTTTACCGAAGCTTGACCGATAATTCACGGTTCAGCAACGGCTGCCAGATATTTGGAATGTCGATATTGGGCTTGCTAAATACATTTTGGTTGCTTACAATTATTAAAGCTTCTTTAAATTTTCTTTTTTTCCAGTGAGTTTCTTTATAAATAATTTTTGCTTCCGACCATTGCATGCGGTGTTGTTTTGACTATGCGTGTTCGGCAATCCCTAACTTCGATGTTTTACCTCGTTTCGAATGTTTTTTGTGTTCTTTAACTCTAATTTCAAGTAGTCTGTTTGTTTCCTTAATGTAGGTATACCTTACCACATTCACAGGAAATTTCGTAGATACAGTAATTGTTTGAAACATTGTTGTCTGGTCTCGTCTTGGTAATAATACTTCTTAGAGTTGTTTGGGACTTAAATGCCGTTTTAATATTATACTTGTTAGCATTTCTGCGGATCTCTTTCAAAATTCCTTTAATATACGAAATTGTCATAAATATTTGGTCCTGTGAAGTCTTGTGTTCAAGTTAGAGTTTTTTGTCTTATTTTGATATTTGTCGATTGTTTCCTTAACCAGTCTCTCACTATACCGTTCTGCTTTAGGTTCCTAACTCTCACTCCAACAAAACAAAAGGGGTCATACGTTCTCTTTATAACCGCGCAGTGACCTTATGTCACTGTAAAGAATCCCTGCAAGATAAAATAAGTATTATAACTATCTCTTAATCATATATTTAATAAAACAATGTATGCATTATATTTAATTAAAAGCAATTTTGTTGCCATTTCAGGTTGTAGCTTACCAGATAATTTATATCTCGTAGGGGTTCCTAAACTAATTCCCGATGCTTATTTTAAGACGTGATTGTAAAGCCCTTAAAAGAGTACGGATTCTTGCATACTTTACACTGAGATATACTCAGTCCTGCTCATCTACTTTAAGTCGAAATTATACTTTGCGTTAGGGTGGCATTGTAAATTCACTTGTGAAGTAGATTAACCACGTAACTAAAACGTAAATTTGAGATGAAACAAATCTGTCAGCTTTTGTCACTTTTTATTTATCTACATACAATTCATATTGGTTAATTAGGGAATATACGATAGCATGCGTCGGTCACTGGCTGCGCCCACAATTTCGCGTTGCGCCTTTCACAAAGTCCGCATCAGCATTGATTATTGCGGATCAAGATGCGAATGCGGATGTTTAAATTGATGCGGAAGTATCGTAACTGTGGATGCGGATACAAATATCCGCAACATCCCTATTTCTTTAGTATAGCAGGTAATTACGTAAATAAATAAATCATCAATTTACTCAAGACATAACACTCCCAACCCCAATACTTTTTAAGGCCTATTATTTTATGACCGAGTCATACATAAAGTATTTTAAACATGCTTCGGGTATTACGTATAAAAAGAAAACAAAAAACAAAAAACTCTTGATGGTTATCGGGTACCGATGATTCATTCATACAGTCATTCCTGAGACTGACTGACCTATCATTTTCTTTCGCTCCGGTTCCTTTACCCAGAGGGGAAAGTATAATTAAGAAATTCCGTTGGTTCCGAAGAGATTCTAAGAAGAATAAGCCACCTGTATAGTCAGGGACTTAATGTTTAAATAGAATCCCAATCTTATACAATATATATATATATATATATATATATATATATATATATATATATATATATATATATATATATATATATATATATATATATATATATATATATATATATATATATTTATATTTATATACAGTGTAAAGTTTCTATTTATATTTTTATGTTGCTGAACATAATTTAAAAACAATAATTTTATTTAAAAATAAAATACATATCGTTTAATTATACATATTGTTATTTTTTTAAAATTTTGCTTTATGCGTGTCATTCGTGGTATTTTTTTTATATCCAAATATCTCGAAGACGGTTGCTCATATCGACTTTCAACAAGTATAACTTTTTAAAGTAAAAATGACAAAACTGTTATGTAATTTACTTAAAAATATATTACAGTGCCGTACCAAAAAGTTGTGATTGTTCAAAATAGCGAAAAGACGTGTAGGTGGCACCCCCTATAAGTAAGAGCCGTACTAAGAGTAGATTCGAATCCGTCATATCAAAAAATCCCCGAATACCAAATTTTACTCCAATATTTACATTATCATAGGTTTTATTTAAAAAATAGAAAAATTAAATAAAAACTTTAACACCCTGTATTTCGGAAACGAAGACCTTGCCCTTATATAGACTTTTAGGTTTTTTTGCCCCCCTCTAGCTAAGTTTTTTATATATATATATTTTATATATATATATATATATATATATATATATATATATATATATATATATATATAAATAAATATAAAAAATTAAATAAAACTTTAACACCCTGTATTTCGAAACGAAACCTTGCCCTTATATAGACTTTTAGGTTTATTTTTGGGCTCCGACTTCTAGCTGAATGTATATATATATATATATATATATATATATATATATATATATATATATATATATATATATATATATATATATATATGTATATATATATATATATATATATATATATATATATATATATACAGCGTGTCCCAGGATAGGTGGCCGAATAGCACAAATGGACCAAAAATTTTTGAATTAAAAAAGCAGAATCTTGGGATTATGGTCTGTATCGTCTGAAATGACAGTTCACCAAATTTTACTCAAATCGGTATTATACAGTAGGATAATATCACTTAATGAGCATAGATTAGTTAAGTTTTAAGTGGTTTACATTTATATCAGTGTTACAAGTATCTACTGACAGTACCACTAAAGTGTGGAGGCTAAAAGACCTTTTTCTTCGGCAGTTACATTTGCGACCAAACTTAGACTTACCTTTAGATATATTTCTCTTCTTCTAATTTGTATACTCTGTATGTATACCAGATCAGACCCTCTTTAGAATATTTTTCTCATGTTTGGGGAATGGCGTCTTCTGCAACTCTTAGCATTCTAAATTTAATTCAAAGAAAAGCTGTTCGTCTTATAAATGTTCCCAAGCTATTAGGAAGGCTCCCTTTTCTTGCCCACGGACGGTCTGTAGAGGTACTGTCGCTCTCTTATAGGTATTTTCACAGCTTCTGCTCCAAGGAGTTGGCCAGTATAATTTCTATCTGGCAGCTGCCAACAGAGCAACACGTTGTGCCATTCTTTTACAGTTCAACTTGAGAAGCCCTGTACATCCCAACTTGTTCGGTCCTTCAGCCCTAGAGTGTCCCGACTATGGAACCTGCTACGCGCAGATGTTTTTCCTTCTTCTTCAAATATTAAATTAATATTTAAGTCCTGTGTGAATAAACTCTCTCTTACCACATTCAAGACACCCACAGTATGTTGGTAATTAGAAATTCAGCCTTTGTGGACTGTCTGAAGGTAAAAAAACGTTGGTACTTATAGGGGCCTATTTATTTTTATGATGCAAAACGTTGATCCCTAGAGTGTCCAGACTATCGACCCTGCTACCCTTATAGGTTTTTCCGTATCTTCCCAGTGTCCAAATCTTTAAGGCCCTTGTGAACAATTTTTTTCTTACCACACTTAAGACACCCACAGTACGTTAGTACTTAGGCCCCTCGGGCCTAATTGTGGCGGTTTTCCCGGAAAAAACCCCTTTATGATTGTAAAATACCCTTACCCATTATTAAATATCCGAGAAAAAAGGGTGTGTTCTGCCTTACACAAAATGAGAGCGAGTAAATTGCTATTCCCGAGGATTATGATGAAGAATAAGGATGAGATTATGCTTTGTGACGCATATTAACCCATTAGCGCCCAGCGTCCTCATTTAAAGGGCCAGCGTGTTTAGGTGGGGAGGAGTGGGGAGTCGCACCCCCGGGGTATTTTCATCAGTCGAACTGAAGTTGAGTCTGCATCGAGCACCAACTGTAACGTATGTTTTGTTTTGGTAATAAGTAAATTACACGGGCAACGCTTTTTTTTTAACTTTTTTAAAAGGCGTGCACTGGCTGTTATATATTTAATTGCATTTGTTTTTAAGGTTTGGATTTATTGATTTTATTATATTTTTATGTAGTTTATTAAATACATTTTGCTGAGTAAATATTTTTTCGACTGTTGAAATATAACCTATCAAACATATGCTAAAATGAAGAAAATATTTTAAAAAATTTGGAGGACCCCGGTGGAATATCTTTACGGAGAAGAGATAGAAGCGGATATTTTGGCGTTGCCCCCGGGAAAGGGACGAACTGACAGACGAAGATGATATAAATGATGATGACATTGGGACAGCAGTGGTAAAGAAATACCTGGGGTACAGAGATTTCGGTAAAGAAAAAAATGATGAAGAATCCTTGTCTTAGATGAAGAAAGTACAAGTATCCGTACTCGTCGGAGAATGACACATCAAAAATTAAACAGGGAATGAAGAAATTTGCAGACTCTAGACGAAGAGGATGATCAGCCTTTAGCAGTTTTTGCAAAGAAAAGCAGAGCGGAAAAGGTAAATTAAAAAAATCATGGATTCCAAAAGGGGGAAAAAAATAATCCAGTATACGAAGACATGAATCTAGACACCCAACCAAGCTGTCAAAATATTTAAAACATTAAAAAAGTATTTTTTAATGCAACCCCTTTAAAAATTTTTTCCCGAGCTTTTTTTTGATGAAGAAGTTTATGACTTCATTGTAAAAGGGAACTAAAAGATATTGCCACTGACCAAAAAAACAAACATGAATTTTCTATAACTTTTCCCAAGAATTAAAAATTTTGTTGGGTTTCTGATATTTACGGGCTATCACACATTGCCCAGTCAAAGAGTTTTAATTTTTCCCAAAAGAGAAGTTTCCTTGAAGTTTCATTTTTAAAAATGCTTAAAAAGTAGAAATGCTTTTTTTGAGATCAACCCCTTTACACAAAAAAAATTTTTAAGTAGGCCCGATTCAGAAATAAACTTTTAAAATGAAAAACATTGTTTACAAAAAAATTTGGGATTCCTCCACAAAAAACATCAGTGGTTAATAAATTATCGAGGCAGTTGGAGCAGAATTCTTCAATCTACTTTGTAGGATTTGTGGGGCATTCCTCCGTAGTGTTGTGTTTAAAGTTTGATAATCTCCGATGCAGCATTATTTTTTGATTTTTTAAAGGAAGGTTGCATCTGAAAAAATTTCTTTCCTAATCCTTTTAAGGTGGCCCCATTCTAAAAAAGGGGTCAAACCCGGGGGGCTTTGGAAAAGCAGGGAAATATTGCCCTTGTTGATGGGTCCATTTTTTGAGTAATTGGTCGGGTTGAATCCGATTGTTGCGCTTTGCCGTTTAGCGGGTGACTTGGAGCTAGAGATTGTGGTTTGCGTCCTCAAAAATCTTGAGTTTGGGAGATTTTTATTTCATGACTTTTTGCTCGTGGTGTGGTTTGGCCTGTCGCAGTTGGTGGTTGGATATGGTTTGTACTGGGACCCAAAACTGGTGGGAGTCACAAAATGACAAGCGATCCATCCCATCTAACCGGGACGCCACCTTTTTGCGTGCGCCCTCTTCAAACGCATGACAAAACTTTTAAAGAATGGCTTTATTAATGAATAAATGGCGTTTCAAAAAAATGGGTGTTTATCAACATCGTCAATTTAAAAACAATATTTGAAAATTAAACCATTGCATGGAAGTTAATTTCTTTAAAGGGAAGAAACCTTCTTTTGGTTTAAATTTATTATTTAAAAATGTTTATTCTTACATTTTTCTTTAAATTATTGATGGACATAGGCAGAATGTAAAAATTATTATAATCCAAATAAGAACAAAAATAATATTTTGCATAATTTAAATATTTCTCGCTACTAAGTACACGTCTTAGTTTACATCTAAAAAAAATTCACTATTTCTACTATACTTACAATATTGACTTCTTGATTAAATTCATTTGGAGATTAGAGTAGGTGATAATGACACAAAATGCATTCATATTTTTCTTCGAATGTATAAGTGTAACAGCTAAATTTGCATAAAAACTATAAATTAATCTACTTGACTTTTTAATAGACGTCTTAGTCACTTAACATCCAAATTATAAGAATTTACTATTTTATATGCTCAACCATATTAAATTTTATAAAATGTATTAACTACGTTTTATTTCTTGGCTGAAATGCTCTGGAAAAATATTCCATTACAACCTTTCTTATACCTAATAATACTCGGATACCTTTTTATTACGTTTTCAAATGAGATTTACGGTAAATGAGAATAGAGATTTTTTTCCTTAATTCTTTTTATCTTGGCTTTTTAGTAAAATCTCGTTTTTAATTTTCCTCGTATTCGATAAAACATATAGGAGCTATGAAGCTGTCGCAAAGAGAGACACCATTGTTAAACATAATTACTGAAAGAAATTTAAAGAGGAATGCAGAAGTGTGTTTTAAAAATGCAGATTAAGGGATAACCTTTATGACACAAAGAAACCATATGAAATATAAATATAACTTGTAACTAATGGAAAAAGTTTTTAAAATTACGGCACAGAAAATCTTTGGAGCGACTTAAGCGCCAAATGTTACAACAAAACTAATAATTTTGCATATTGAATACAGACATTTTTTAAATATAACTATGAAATAATAAATACTTATAATAAAACTAGAACAAATTTTCGTTACTATAAGAAACAAATATTTGCTAACAAAAACTAAATAATATTAAGTCTTTTTTTGCCGTTATTAAAACTTTTCGGAGATACCTGTTTTCTGTAAATGAACAATTGAGCTAAACCATTAGCTCTTTGCCCAGTATTTGAATACGCTTAAAGTTTTAAATTTGAAAAACCGGGGTACTTGTGGTAACTAAAAGTTATAAAAATCTGAAGAAGTTTTTTTTATATTAGGGAATATATTAATATCGCACTCAGACTAAAGGTCAATTACATTTAATGTCTAAGAGGTTCCATAAAATAAATTCGGCTTTTAGAATTAGCAAACGTTTTAAAAAAGCCATAATTGGCACAACATTTGTGCAGTGCTAAAAACTCACTAAGTTTTTCGTTTGAACTCTCTGACGGTATTAGTACCTTGAAACGGCTAATAAGTTCTTTATGTGTAGAAAAGCGTTCTTTTAAATTTGATAATAAACTGTCCACAAACGGTATAAAAATTGAGGCTCTAAAATAGTTCTCTGCCAATCTGTTGGCACTTGGAGCCTATACGTTTGCCATGCCGGTAGTCTTGGCATTTTAATTTCAATATCATGTTCTTTAAGGATATCAGTAGCCTCTTTAAAGGAATTTGCAAATTAACTGTCAATGTCGGATCTTACCAATTGCTTTATAACAAGTGTAGCAAAGTCAAGACCACTGGAGAGATCTTAATTTTTCGTTTGTAGAAGTTTGCTTAAAGGTAAGGTGAAAGCGTAGTTTTAAGGCAAAGTAACGATAATACGAATTTAGGACTCTTCAGACTTGCAAGTAAAGTACCTCAGATGATGTAGCTCGGTCTGCCCAAGTTTCAATTTCCTGCAGAGCTAAACAAATAACTTTGTAAAGCTCTTCCATTATAAGAATTGAGTCATGCTTCTCTACGGACCAAGTAGGGCATAGCCACTTTAGTCCGTGATGCTTACTTTCAATTAATGTCTTTTCTACTTTTTGTATCAAGACATTTTCCCTTTTGGAATATATTAAAAAATGTGTAGCATTTTTCTACTACAACTAATCAATTACGAATTTCTGAAACATTAGACAAACTGGATAAACATAGGTTTAGTTTGTGAGATGCACAGTGCATGTATATGGCTGCGGGGAATCTCTCTGATGTTAATGTTTGCACACCTTTTATACTACCTGACATGGTCGCAGCCCCATCATATCCTTGTCCACAGAGGTACTTAAGATTTATTCCTAGATTTTCTAATAATTCTAAGCTATTTACAAATTTTTAAAAAATCACAAACTTCATTTTTTTTACGTACCTCACGCATAAAGTTAGCTGTTCCTTATTCGAAATATATGTTCTTTCATCCACTAAAACGGCGAAAGCTTTTACTTCATTCACCTCATTTACAAGTTTTTTTGTAATGATATTATGGCATGCATCTATTATCTGGTTTTGAATATCCCAGCTTATGTACGTTGCATTACTGCAGGCATTCCCTAAATGTTCTTTTAATATTTGATTACCAGCATCAATCCTAAGCTTAAGAAAATTTATAAAATTTCTTGTGCTTTGACTAAAGCTTTCATTAGATTGAACTACTGATTCTACTGCTGCTCCTGAATCTCTATGGCCTCTTAAAGAAATGGCTGTTTTTCCACAAAATATCACGGATTTTATTATTGGCACCAACTTTTCACGGATTTTTCGAGCGTTTTCAACTGAGGCCGAGTTTAGAATTTGATTTGTGGACGATTGATTTCTTAAATTTTCTTGTAGCTTATCTGCCCGCAAAACAGTTTGGATCTGGATAATGGTTTTTAATTTTTATATGTAATTAAATTTTCTTAACAAAATTTGATAGGGGGGGAAGGGCCCGGACCCCCGTGCCCCCACCTGGCTGCGCCACTGCAATGTTATAAGGTTTAAAAATTTTCCATATTACCGGAACATCTCCAAATTTACAAAATAAATGTTAATTTTTTTCCATTCCAATTTTTTTAATTTAATAAAAAAATATTCAGTTTAATGTTATAAACAATGACGTATGAAACGAATAAGTTCTTAAAATTCTATTGGTTCCTTTAAGAAGGAAGTATCCATTGTATTTATGTATGGAAATGTTGCAAATGAAGACAGTTGACAGACACAATTTATAGAACAATTTACTGTTTTTTATTCTTAAATTATTTTTTTTCGCATATTATGATTTTTTTGTTATATTTAAAGTAATGCAATCAATAATATGGGATGAAATCCAAAAAAATAATTAAATATGAGTCGTTTGTTATTTAGGAATAAGGTAATCAAAAAATAACAATGGAACTTTTTTTATCTACAAATTTTAAATAAATCATTGTTAACAATAATAAAAAAAACACAAATATGTGGTGAAGTATCTACGGGATTCTTAGAAAATAAAAAATGTATCACCGCCATTATTTTTTATGCACTTCTTACGCTTCGAAGAAAAAAATCTTTCATACTGCATGACGGTCGCCTACTTCAATTACTACGTGCAATCCACGCGCCATTAAAGCCGAGTTTATGAATGAATTAAACAATAAAAAAACCATTTGAATTTTATCGTAAATAATCGGAAGATGACTCACTCGCTCGGACGAGATTATGTAAAATTTATCTGCAACAAACACAGTGACCAGTACAGTTTCTCAAGTGAAGTCATACTTTAGGTTCTCGGAACCGATAGAAGTCAATACATGAGTAGTGTGGGGGCTTATGCAGGTTCCAAATTTAGTTTTATTAATTTACCGGTGTTTTATTTAAAAACGTTTTTATGTATATGTTAGCGTGAAACAGTGAAATCTTTTATTTGACTAACAAAAACTAACCTACAAATAGGCTACTACAAGGGCTTGCCGGCAATACATATATATATATATATATATATATATATATATATATATATATATATATATATATATATATATATATATATATATATATATATATATATATATAAATTTAAAATTTAAAATTAATATTAATAAAAATATTATAATATTAAATTAATTTATTAAAATAATAAATTAATTTTATTTTTATATTAATTTATTTATATAATTATTAAGGGTGTTCGAAAAGGGAAACCGAACCTTTAGGTTTAATATTTACGTTAAAATAGTTCTTTAAACACCGCTAGAGGGAAATTTACCTAAAAACACAAAATTTATTTATCCCTATCTTTTTTATTTGGACAGATATTGCAAATTCGAATACACCGGGTTAAAGACAATTAAAAAAATCAAAAAAGAATGTACTCTTTATCAATATCGATATACCTAACCATTTAGCCATTTATATTATTTAACCAAAAAAAAATATATATATATATATATATATATATATATATATATATATATATATATATATATATATATATATATATATATATATATATATATATATATATAAAAATATTTTGGGGGAGGAAGTTTAAACGATAAGTTAAACAGTAAAATCCAAAATATTGGGCTATCGATCAATGGTAGGTTTGAAAAATTTTTCTACTCCCAAGCTTTGGAAAAACTTTTTCCTTTTCAAGGCTAAAACAGAGACATGTTTTTAGAAAAAATTTTAAAGACTAAATGTAAAAAAAAACTTTTGAATTTTTTAATCATAACTTAGGCAAAATGAGTTAATTTTGAAGAAAAATTTAAAAATTTTTTTTAATTTTCCCCCTTTTTTCCCCGATTTCAAGATACAACACTGTTTTTAAAACAGTAACAAGCGTCAACCGACATTATGTCGTGTTTTTTTGGTTAGAAAATAGCCTCAGGTTCCTTTACAATGATTTACTAAAGGTAGAAGGAGATGGCAGGAATATTAATACGCATAGGACCTGCTCAGTGGTAGAAGGGGAAAAGCCCGGCGAAAGTACCATTGGGGGAAATTTTTACTTTTTAATTTTTATAATTCTTTTATTTTAATTGCCCTGGTCTCCACAACATGGCGCTGTTTTGTTTTTTTTTTTTAAAAATTTATGTTTGATTCACTTGTCTGTCACCCAAGTTTAAAAATTTTATTTTTTTAAAATTTTATTGAATGAAATTCTATTTTAAATTTTTTTAATTTTAATTTATGAATAACATACACCTGTCTGTCTCCCAAGTGCAGCTCATCCTTTATTATATATTTATTTGATTTAGTAATATTATAACCTTTAAAGAAACAATTTTTTAAAGTTACATACACTTGCCTGTCACCCAAGTGTAGCTCCTATTCTATTGTTTATTTAAAAAAAAACAACTGTCACTTGTCTGTATTGTTGCTGACTATTAACTACCAAACGAATTTATACCGGGTGCACCTGTTATAAGAACACGCTTTTAATGACTAAATAAACCATTTTTTCACTTCCGGTTTAACCGGAAGTAACTCTAAATTTTAAATTTCAAATAGCACCCTGTATATATTTTTAGCCTACCTGATCCGCCTTAAAATTATTTTTTCAACCATGTGTCACACTTGTCATTTCATTTCACAATGGCTGCCAAAATGGATTGATTTTGCCAAAGTTTTAGTAGGCATGATATGTCAATTACAAATTATCAGCATGTAAAAACCGTTGAGGTGTAAAGAAAAGGGTGTAAAAAAATTTGTGATTTTTTAAATTTTTATCTGAGTTATAAGAGTTAGGAATACAGGTTAATTTTGAAAATTTTAGAAATGTATTTTTTTAACGCCTAATATTTCAAAATCCAAAATAGGAAACTCCAATTTTGATTAAATGTAACTTTAGATCAAAGATTTAATAATTCACATAGTTTATAAGAACTACTATGGAGAACTGACTTTTTTATTAAAAAAGACATGATTTACAGAAAACAACTGTTTGCATTTGACTGAAAGAAGTGGAATTTAACTATACATCCTTATTTGAGGGTGAATACATTTTCTTAACATTAAAATCGTAGTTACAAAAATACTGTGCATAGCAGGCCTACTAAAACGTAAAATTAATACTTTAATAAATTAAATAATAAGCAACAACAAAAAGAACTAGTGCGGCCCTCAATTTATTAAATACTAATTTATCCGCAGCCTTAATATTAACAAAAATTTAAAGAGTTACGTTCTCGCTATAGGTATCAGGATAAATTGATATTTTATTATTAATTCATTCATTTTTTTAGTCTTAATATATTAACGGCCGAGTGATGATCGCGTTGTTAAATTTAGCAATGGACTTAGCAATTGTTATAAATTATTAACGGTTTAGAATGTTTAACAAAATGTCAGATTTTGACAGGTTGTCTACTAAAATCATTGAATAACACTGAAATTGACGTTTTGTTAAACATTCTAAACCGTTGTTAACTTTAAACAATTGCCAAGTCCATTGCTAAATTTAACAACGCGATCATCACTCGGCCGTAAAAATAATAAAAATTAAGTATCTAAGTTAAAAATGTGTTATAAAATTGTTCTATTGTAATTTATCTGATTAATTTTGTCAATAAAAATAATAATAATACGAGTACAGTATTGACAACTGATAAAAAAAAAATCATAGCCGATCTGGCGGCCTCCAGTTAGCTGCGCCCTTGGCGGGCGCCCATCTCGCCACCGCCTAAATACGGCCCAGTCCGTCTCCCCCTCACATATTAAAAATAAATTACTGACTTTTAATTTTCTAAAAACTTAAGATTTTTTAATGATTGTCCAAATCTCTTGCAGAATAATAAAAATAAAACGGTTATTTCTACTATAATGTGTTTATGAGAAAATCTTTTTATCACTTTCAGGTCAATTAAGTGACAATATAAAAATAATATTTTAAAAGCTTAAAGTACTTTTAAAACTTCCACAAATATTAAATAAAAACTTCTTTCGGACTTCCATTTTAATTTTTTCAAAATCATTTTTAGATCACCTAAATGATTTTTGTCCGTCTATTCAGTTCACCATGGAAAAAGATAAGGATTCCTCACTACCGTTCCTTGATGTATTAGTAAAGCGATCCGGAAATACAGTTGAAACATCAATATACAGACAGGTCCACTGTAGTAGAAACATAGGAAACACTTAGGCGAATTGACTTACATTCGCCTGACTCGAGCGAAACAAAACTCGCAAAAACGATGGGATAAATGTATTTGAAGATTTAATTTTGAATTTAAATATTATTTGCTTTCTTGCAGCCGCAGCCATTGCAAATGCGTGGTAAGTTCTCTTAGAAACTCATTTCTTCACTAAAAATAAATAATAATGGACGTTTACGAACTTCGTGAAAAGGTTCAAATTGTAAAATGGTATTTCCCAGGAAAATCATATCGACAAATTTATGAATCTTTTCCCGAAGCATCTGAAAACAGACCTATACCATGTCTGAAAACAATTTTTAGAATTATCCAAAATTTTGAGACCCACGGGTGTGTGTCTCCCCAAAAACATAAAAAACAGGAACTCGTAAATGAAGAACGGGAATGAATTAAAAGAGGCATTAATTTGTGTTACTGCTGAACAAGACCCCACTGTAACCAGTAGACAACCTGCTGAGGTAACAGATTCATCGCCTACTACAGTTAAAAGAGTCCTTAAAAAAATAGTTTCCGATCCTACAAGGCCCGCAAAACACAGGAAATTTTTCCCGAAGACAAATACAGATGAAAACTTTCTTAGATCGATTGTTTTCACCGATGAATCGACCTTTCCATTATTAAATCGACATAATCCAAGTAAAGTTTAAAATTGGTCTCGTGAAAACCTACACAGGTATTTTGAGGTGCGAACACAGTATCCTCAAAAATTGAATGTTTGTTCTGGTATGGTGGGAGAACACCTTATTGGACCATTTTTTATAGACGTGGAACCATTTTGTGGCCCGCGAGATCACCAGACCTTGCTCCTAATGATAGGGCTAATAATTTAGAAGAACTTCGAATAAAAATCGAAGAAGCTTTTCAAACTATCAGATCTAATATGCTAACAAAAGTTAGTCGGGGTTTTTACGATCGTTTGGGATATTGCCTTGCGCAAGAAGGAGGTTTGTTTGAAATTTATTATAATTATATTTTAGAATATTTTTTATGTTTATAATTATTTATTTTTTCATTGCGTACTATTTTAATTTAAGAAATGACTTGTGGGTTTAGAGAACTTACTTTTTATTTTGCTTTGGCAATTAATGACCTCATAAATAAAACTGTTGGTATTTAATTCCCTATTTATAAATAACGGTATTAAGTATCAACACTGTTTTCTCAACAGATTAGACCGCATAAATTTATTTTTCGTAATTTTTAAGCGAGCCTTAAACCAAACAACACACCCGTCCGAAAGCATATTACAAACTAAGATCTCGTTCGGTTAATCATGCATGCCGATGTTTATCGATCGAAGCGGACAGTAGTAAATTCATCAGTTCCCTGCCTATGTTTCTACTACACTGGGCCAGTCTGTATAGAAAACCAACACACACCTGACAATACTTGAATTTCGAGTTTAATCAATCTGGCGCAACGAAAGAAGGTATAATTAAAATACTTTATAATCGTGCCAAAACAATATGTAGCACTGACATTTTGTTAAATAAAGAAGTTGATAATATCAAGGAAGACCTGCGACAGAACGGTTACACCGAAACACTTGTTCAAAGAACAATTTCAAACTTTTAAAATAAAAAACAGGTTGTACATACAAATCAACAACAAGAAATGAAGATCCTTGCTATACCCTACATGCGAGGAACTTCCGAAAAAAATAAGAAGAATAGCAAGAAAATACAACATTAAAACAGCATTTTCTTCCCGCAACACCCTTACAAGTTTTCTTACTAGAACAAAACCGAGTACTTTAAATGCGGGAAAAGAAGTTGTTTATCAAATACCCTGTGAGTGTGGTGTGTGGTGGAGTATATTGGTGAGACAAAGAGACCTTTAGAAGTAAGAATTAAGGAACATCAAAAACATACGAATGGGCGAGACTGACAAGTCAGGTGTTGCGAAACATGCTTGGTCTAAACAGCATAATATTAATTGGAAATATGCTGGGATTGTTCTTAGAGAATCTTACTGGATGAAACAAAAGTTTAAAGAAGCTGCTGCTATTATTAATAACAATTCCCATATTTATAGTAAACCAAGTTAAGATATCCACAACATTTGGCAACCTCTCCTTACTAACAGGAAAGAAGTCAAGCTCAGTAGACCATAAAAATGGGCAGTGGATTCACGCATCAGTAACACGGTTAGGATATATAAGGCGTAGTCATAGGGTTAGATATTTAGTAGTATTCACTAGAAAACGATGAGAGATACTTACTTTTCGAAACGTTGTGAAAAAATTAAATAAAGACAATGGAAGTCCGAAAAGAAGTTTTTATTCAACCCACAACATTGTCTAAAACCTTCAGAGAAAAATATATTTGAAAATAAACGAAATTATACGACTAAATAAAAAATCATTATTAAATCCAATTATTTATTAATGAAAAACTTACAATTACATTTCTCAGTAGTTACAATTACAAAATTTATGTGAAAAAATCTATTCTTCGTGTTTGTGTATATAAAAATGAACTCAGATAATAGTACACCTTTGTTTCTTTCGTGGCGTCAGACGTCAAATATTTTTACCTGGGCCCTAAGATTTTTTTAAATTTATATATTTTTTTAAATGTTCAATTTTCGAATTTCAAACTAAAATAACTTTTTAAAAAATCATGACAATGACAACATTTCTATTTTATTTTAATCTAGACTAATACTAGAAAAAACATGTGAAAAAATTAAATAAAGACAATGGAAGTCCGAAAAGAAGTTTTCATTCAACCTACAACATTGTCTAGAACCTTCAGAGATCCACAAATATTGTTACGTAAAACTATTAAGATTATGCCTTCATTTTTTTATTTTGAAAAATAGGTCGATTTGGTTGCACGTTCTTGTTAATAGGCAATGAATAAATCTAACATTTAATCACGTTTGGCCAATAACCAATTTTCTATTTCCTTTTATATCAAGTGTCGCCGTCTAGCCGCGTCTTCTAAGAAAAGTCGCTAAATATAGCTTAAATCTATTTTAATTATCATGTTTTTGGTTTATTTATGTAATTTTTGCTTACACTTATGCGTTTTCCAAACATCAGCAGTCTGCGTGTTTTAAGTGTGCTGTTAGTTTTATATTTTTTTAGGATCGATAAATTGTGCCGCATTTAATCAAATGGTTAATAATTGTAACAATGAATCATTAATTTTCCTCCTACCAACACCAAATTGTACTGAAATTGTCACTAGTAATACAACACCATACTACATTAGAAGTCAAATTATTTCCGAAAATTACTACATTAGAAGTCAAATTATTTCCGAAAATTTTTTCGAGCTTACGAATATTTTGAAAATTATTTATATTATAAAAAAATATATAATTTTCTCAAAATATTCGTAAGCGAAAAGGAATTTCCTGGCATAATTTGATTTCGAATGGTATTTGGTAAGAAAATTTCACACCAATAATTATTAAAGTTTATAATAAAAAAAATATTGATAGGAAAGCAATGAAAAAAAAAATTCTACCAATTTTAGTTACATAGAAGCATCAGTTTCGGATGTAATATATTCTATATTACTTTAGAATACTGAGTTTACTTTACTAAAACCGGTAGAAAATTTTATTTCAAAACAATAAAATCTACCAGGGTCTACGTAAAACTTTATAACATTTAAGCTTTAAGGACGGTCCAAATTTTTTTTCTACCAATTCTAGTTACGTAGAAGCATCAGTTTCGAATGTAATATATCTTGTATTACCTTCGAATACTGAGTTTACTTTACTAAAACCGGTAGAAAATTTTATTTCAGCAATAAGTCTACCAAGAGTCTACATATACTTTATAACATTTAAGCTTTAAAAACGTTCCAAATTTTTTAGAGAAGAAGCATCAGTTTTGGATGTAATATATCTTACATTACTTTCGAATATTGAGTTTACTTTACTAAACTGGTAGAAAATTTTATTTCAGCAATAAGTCTACCATAGATCTATACCCTATAAAACCTAGGCGTTAAGGATAGTTCAAACTTTTTTTTACCAATTTTAGTTACATAGAAACACCAGATTCGTATGTAATATAAGTAGGAAAAAGGAGAAAGTAGAAAAATAATTCAAGGTACGTTTAGAAATTGTTGCGAAATCGTTTGTGTCTAAGAAGTAAATACATTATAATATACTTATTGTTTAACTTACTTATTTTAAGTTTATTTAAGTTTTTTTTTCAAATAATGTAATAAAATAAGTTTAACAAAATACGTTTTATAAAGTTGTGTATTGTCAATTGTCACTTTTTCTTATGTCAAAAAATTTCCACTATAATTCCCTCCAGGGTACCCCAGGAAGAGAAAATTTCCGAAAAAATACATAGGTTACCATGGCAACGTTGAGAAATACTTGTATTTCATTGGTGGGAAAATATTTGTGTGAAATTTTCAAAGGAATTCATTTTTGTATATTTAAATTATTTAAACTTTTTAAAAAAGATGGTTGTATTGAAAGGTCCGAAATTTTGGGGAAAAATAATTTTGGGCGGTAAATTAACCCCCCAACATTAACATATATATATATATATATATATATATATATATATATATATATATATATATATATATATATATATATATATATATATATATATATATATATATATACAGGGTCTTCATTAATGTCTGTACACCACGTGACCAAAAATGTTGCGGGTTGCCTATTCAGAGGTTGCACAAAATTTAATAAAATATCCTAGAATACTCATTGGCGCCGTGCATTTTAAAATCGATTTTTAAATGTCAAAAATATTTTGTTTTTTTAAGGTTAGAAAATTTACCATTTATCTTTTTTTTAATAATTGTAATTTGAACCAAGTTATTACAGCTTTTTTGGATAATTTTTGTATGCATTTAGTTTAAGTCTCTTGTTTGTCAATAATTTAGTTTGCTAGATTTGGGTAGAAAAAATGTTAGTCAAGGAAACGAAGTCATGCACGAGGTATTTTTGTGGAGTAAAATGGATTTGAATGCGGTTTTTTATTTGATTCGTATCGACGTCTACAAACTTTGTAAACAAATGAATTATTGGAATAGAAAAACTTTATTTCTGCATTAAAAAATGCATTTTAAGGTTTGCAGTTAGATATAAAAAATGTATAACTGGGTAAATAATGATGGAAATGAGAATTTGATACTCGGGGTTTTTTAAGGTGGCTGACATGCCGAATATGACATTGGCAAGGGTCTACGGAGTACCTGGTGCGCGCTGAGGATAGTGTAAACGTTAACTGGAATTTTACCACAGTTTGACTGACATTAGCAGGATTTGTTGTAAAACTTTAGAAGATGACGTTTACACCATCCTTAGCGCGCACCAGGTACTCCGCATTGCCAATGTCATATTCGTGTTCAGCGACCTCGAAAACCCCGAGTAAAAATTTGAGCCCATTTTCATCATTATTTACCTAGTTATAATTTTTTTATAATTGCTAATTTTAAAATGCATTTTTATAAGGCTAAAATGCAGTTATTCATTTCCCATTAGTTAAATTTGTTCGCAAAGTTTCTATATGTTCATACGAATTGAATGCAGGAACCATTCAAATCCATGTTACTGTACAAAAATACCTCTTAACCATTTTCTGTGACTATTCAAGTCATGTTAACTTGTAGTTTACACAATTTATTTATATTATTTAAATAAAACTACTTGACTTAAAATGGTGGGCATTACTTAGATTTATTTGTACTTTATTAATAAATTAAATGTCAATTATTACATAATAAAAGAAATTAGGATAATTATTACATGCTAAAAGAAATTAAGATGCAACAATCTACAAAAATTCCAATTATTTAAATATCATACTAAAATAAAAGAAAGTATAGTTACATCACAATAAAATACAAGTAGTCATGCACAAACATTAAAATGTAATAAAACTTTCAGCATTTACTGTATCGTAAAAAATATTGGACCTATAATCCTTCTTCTCGAAATTGCTACCCAGACCCCATTTTAATTGGGTTAAACTTGTTTCGATAAAGGTATGTGGATTCTCCGTGGCCCAAGTTCGGTAGTTCTGACTATTTACATAACCGGACAAATGAAACCATGCTTCATCAGAGAAGAAAGTACGGTCCAAAACATCATCATTGTTAAGAATTTCATTAAACCATTGACAAAACTGCACCCTCTTTGCATAATCTGGTGGAAGGAGTTCTTGCAATACTGTGACCTTATATGGATGCATTTCTAATTTTTTGGTAAGTGCTTTATGGCAAGTAAACAGACATTCCTAAAAAAATGTATGGCATTGTAAACATAAATTTCAATTTTTATTTAAAATAGTATCCTTACCGGTCTGAGTAGACAGCTTCTCTACCGATTTGTTAGGACTGTGCTCCATTCGGACACCCTATCTTCAAGGACAGGTTCTGTAAGCACGCTAGGCCTTCCAGTGGACTTTCCCCTTTCAAATGCAATGCTTGTTTTCAAAACGATTGATTAGCATACGTCTGTGATGAACAAATGTTTCATACTCAACAAGATTGTCAGGGAACCTTTCGCTAAACTGGTCCATGCAACTTTGGAAGAATATGACCAAGATCCATCCTCATTACGAGTTGCACTTCTAAAATGTGCCATTATTATAAAGGCATCTTGTTCCGCAGTCCACATTTTAAACGTTTTCTAAAAATAAAAACAGTTTTATTTAGTAACCTCAATAACAAAAACACATGTAACTTACCTTTAAAACCCGAAATATGCAAAGTAGCTCTGAAAAGAACTGTTTTAAGCTTGTAAAGTTCGTTTTTGAAAATAATTTAATCAAAAAAATCTAAAACTTTTCCAAATAAACTATCCAAAAACCAAATACGCCAACAATGACCGGTCTGTCAGTAATATCAGTCAAATCAGCTGTCAAACAGAGCTGTGTTGCCAACACTAATTTTTTCCTCATAAAAGGTGTGTTCTTTTGACCATTAACCTGCACTGATTATGATTTTTTAGAATTTTAACATTTTAGGAGGTTATTATAATCAGTAATTTTGACAAAAAGATTTTTGCTTTGTTCGGAGATTAGAAACTGGTAAATGGTACAGAAAAAATAAACGTAGGCAAAAATTTCTGAACTTTTTTTCAACTTGGCAACCTTGTAAATAGGAAAGAAACCAAGCAGTGGAGCCACTTTTACAAACCAAAATCGCTGTGGTCACGTGGTGTACAAACATTAATGAAGGCACTGTATATATATATATATATATATATATATATATATATATATATATATATATATATATATATATATATATATATATATATATATATATATATATATATATATATATATATATATATATATATATATATATATATGTCAAAAATATCTAAATCAAGTCAGTATCTAAGAAAATCTATTTCTATTCTTCTCATTCGACGCGAAATGCAAATCAAAAACGAAATAAAATAAAGCCATTTTGATTTTTGATGATAACTTAAAAATCATGAGAGATAGCGGAAATTGCAAAAAAATGTCCTTGAAGAAGATGAAATTTCCGATAAAAAAGTCCAAACTCCCGGAGTTCTTTCTCCATTATTTGTAATTTTAATTTAACGCTGCAAAATGGGCCTCCGCGCGACATTTTTGGTTGCGTGCTCGGAGTCAAAACCGAGTACGTCAAACTAAAAAATTTGTTTAGGGTTTTAAATATTTTTTTTTTAAACATTATTCAGAACTCTTTTAAAATTTATTCCGTATCGTAAATGCGTAATAATTATATTTATATTATTTATTATAAAATTAAAAATAAAAAAAATTGGAGATGCCGGGGATCGAACCCGGGGCCTTTCACATGCAAAGCGAACGCTCTACCACTGAGCTACATCCCCACATGCTAAGTTTAACTTACATGTTCCTTTAATCATACCTACAAAATGGTACAAATTATTGCATTGTTCTATAATAGCAGAGGTTCCCAAACATAGCAGAGGTTCCCAAACTTATTTCGTCTAACGCCCACTTTAAAAATGAGTTATTTTGTAGCGCCCCCCATTTTTTTTCACCTTAAAAATCTCAATAACATATTAATCTTGCCTGAAGTTTCATTAAACCTATATTCTAAACGAGACTTTTCTTACCAGAGAGAGCAATAATAACTTTACAATATTAAGAGTATCTTTTATTCAAAATTAACAATAATCAACATTAAGCAATAATAATTAAACTTTACAATATTAAGAGTATAGGGGTAGCGGGGTGCGCATCTGCACTCCGCAAAAACGAATCGTACGACCGTTGACGGACTATAATACAGGATTGCACAAATAAATCGTACAATATTTGTTCGCGCCAAACGTGAATTATTGAACCTTCTAATTTCAATTTTATTTTTTCTTTATTTTTACTAGATTAGGTACAAAAAAAAATCCCGCATTCGGCAAGTGCTCAGCTTGGCTGCAACAATAGATACCTATTTTTAATGTGGCACTTGAAGACACGAATATTTTTTAGTGTTTGATACTTATTACTAAATAACTTAAGATATGGATAGCGTTGCGAACGCATTAAAAATATTAAATACTTAATATATTTTTAGTTTATATTTATACAATAAAAAAGGATATAAATATGAACTAATAAATAAATGTTGTGTAGTAGGAGGATTTTAATTTCAGTGAATTTAAAATATGAAGTAGCTAAAGTTACAAATCACCTATCGCCCCTTAAATCACATCAGCGCCCTCAATTTTTTCTGGGCCTCTTACCGCCCCCTTCTAGGCCTCCAGCGCCCACAAGGGGGCGTTATCGCCCACTTTGAGAAAGACTGTTCTATAGACTATTAAATTTTTATTTTTTTTTTAATTTTTAATATTGTGGACAAACTTTGTCTTTATTGGTAATGTGTTTGAAAAATTCAAACTTGTTTTAACTCCGTCTTTAAAAGAATACGCGTGGTCAGTTTTCACCACAGGCCTTTAAAAATACTGACTCCCAATAAGAAGTAGGTGTGTGTAATAAAAGTGTTATGCGAAGAGGTATTTGGTAATAATAGGACTTCTAGTGGCCAACACTTCAAACTTACTACAAACTTTGTGTCATTAGCCAACTGTCATTGGGTTGATTTTGTCTTATTAGGGTGAGTTTTTTTTTTTCAAAATTAAAATTATTATGAAAAATAAGCAATTTTTAAGTTTAAATATCTTAAAAAGCGTTAACATCTAATATAGGACATGTAATATAAAACAGGGCCGTATTTAGGCGGTGTCGAGATGAGCCAGCTACCTGGGGCAGGGCCGTATCTGGACCAAAATTATGGGGCGGGTTAGGCCAGTGGCATTTGATAAATTGGGAATTAAAAAAAACTTTAGTTTGTAAATGGATTTTACTAAAAGAAAATATCAGGTTAAACTAAAAAACACAATTAACAACGTTAAAATTTTAAAAATCATATTATAATAACAACTGAATATTTCTTTGCTTTTCCATCGAAAAACGATTTAAGACTTCCGCAGTATCAATTTTAATATTTCGATGTACGCTTAAAAGAGCAAGTCCTGTTAGCCGCTCTTGACCAGTTAAATGCGCAAATAGTCTTTAAAAAGTCTTAGCGATGAAAATGATCGTTCCGAGGAGGCTGTAGATATAGGTAATGTGGCCAGACATTAATGAATGAAATTATGAATATTTGGAAAAAAGATGGATTACACGCTGATAATGCATCAAGAGCATTTTTGAGCTTTTCTGCTTGAGGAAACTCAGTCCATTTTTATTTCCACAACTGTAATTCTGCAGATAACGTATCTAGGTCCAAAAATTCTTCATATAATAAAAAGTCATCTATTTTTACTGTGTGCTTCGCACATATTTGGCACTGGACAATATAATGATGAAAGTGATTTTTCGTTATTTGCAAATCTTGCAGATAGCTCTTCGATAAAGTAATCAAAAAAAGAATTGCAATTGTGATTCGAAAATATTCTTCTGCAGTAGCTACCAAGACATTAGAACGATTCTTGCTGTCGTGAAACTATTCTAGATATTTTTATGCATTCTTCGTCATCTACAGACTTTATAATAGCTTCCCGATTTTTTAAAA
>JAHBCN010007061.1:0-45550 GCA_019359885.1 Listronotus oregonensis | reverse complement strand
AAGTAATGTAACCTTATTGTAACTATTATTTTGTGAATAACCTAACCTTTGCATCCTTTTTTGTAACATATGAAGCAAATTTTAATTTTAATAATATTGTTGTCGATGCATCAATTTTTCGAAGGTCAATAAATACGTTGTTTTTTGAGATAACCATAGCTTGTGTTACATTTTTTTAAAGAGGAAAGATTAAATTTTGAAAATATAGAAACATATACAGGGTGTTCCATTTAAAATAACATAGTTGTCCTATAATGGAAAATCGGCCATTTTGTTTTTGAGCTAATGGAATGTCACAATAAAATCGTGAAGGTACGAGAATAAACTTTAAAGAAATATAAAGTGCAACTGCAAAAACCGCATCTTGATACCTTTATTTGTCCCAAAGTTATTCTCGATTAAAATGGGTCAAAATATGGCCGGCCACCCTGTATCTATCTATCTATCTATTGTATAATGTAAAGCAAAATAGAAATTTTTTGTTAACATTTAAAAAGGCCAACCACAGATATAAATGGGTCACTAACAAAATGTGTGGATATGCACAACATTTTTATTAGTGCAAAATAAAATATTGCAGCTGTTTTTTATCTTGAGATAGTCCACGAAGGGCGAAGTCTATTGACACGAGACCTAAATACTTGAGGATTTGGAGGATAACTCAAAACTTCTGGTGGTAGTAGGTTCCATATTCTGGACACTCTAGGGATAATAGAACTAACAAAGTGAAAAGTTCTTGGCCTCTAAAACTAGACTGTAAAAGACTGCATAAAAAAAAACACTACGTGTCGTCTATTGGGAGCTGTCAAAGGGTGAACTATACTGGCCAACTTCTTAAAGCAGAAGCCGTAAAAATATCTATAAAAAGCGACTATCCCCTATAGCTTGCCGGTGGTGAGAGAAGAGGCTTTTCTGTAAGCATGGAATCATTAATAGGATGAATGGCCCTTCCCTGAAGGAAATCAATTATGCTAAGACTTGTGAGAGACGCCATTCCAAAGACATGAGAACAATACTCTAAAGATGGTCTAATTATACATTAGAAGGAACACATAATTTTACTCAAGTTTTCAATAGAACAAATGTTAAAATTTACCCTCTCTAGCAGGCTACAGATGGAATCGCATATGAATAAATGCGACTCCTAAAAGGGTTTGAAAAATCCTGGAAAAAACAAACTCTAATACGGTTCTGACATTGTTCTAGCGTATAATTAGCAAATTTGTGGAACTCAGTGAATCCCAAAGCACTTTACTTAGCTTGGTATTTGAAAGTTTAATATATTTTCAATACAAATACCAATGAAATAGTCTAATCTAGGTATATGATTTATATTAATTTGGTTCTTTAGGCAACTAAAAAACGATAAATCGCCTTTAATTCTACTTTCACAATCATCCTTTAAACAAATATTATTACCAGATATATTCAACAACTTTTTAGGGACACGATATACCAAAGCACACGGCTGCAGCAAAACGATTTCTAGCGCACTGCGTATCAGTCGGCTTCACACCCTAGACTGGTAGGAATATATTGGACAGGTGGGGATAAGAGGGGTGCGTTTTGAGAGCCGCCACGAGTGACAAAACTCATATATTGTATATTCTATGGTATGGTATGGGCGATGGAATCGCACATATTTTTGATTAAGAAATACTTTTATTTATTGAAATAATTCTGAAATAAACAATTTATTACACAACCACTGCGTTCTGACAATAAAGAAATATTTAGCATTGTCAATACTTTTGCATGTAAAATCGAGTACTTGATAGAAAAACGGCAAAATCTAAATATTTTAAAACCTTGTCATGTTGTTAACAAAATTTCATAACTAAAAATGACTTTTTAATTCTTAAATATTCATTTTTTATTAGGGTAATGGATTTCAGGCAAAAAATACACATTTTTAAGAATAACATTTTATATTATTTACTCATTTCATTCTTCATACAGTAATAATTAATAATATTAATAACATTTTTGCGCTAACTCAGTACATATTCTTAGTGACTAGAAAAACTATTTTATGTACAAAAAATAATATATAAACAATGTAATTAATGTTTTTTTAACAGTAACATCAGGAGGATCATCTATACAATTTGACTAAAAATAGTAAAGAAATAACAGTTTCAAGATCTGAAAAAATATAACTTGTATCGATCGATCGGAATATTCATCATCATATACAGTCCATAAAAATATGAGGAAAATTTTTATGTCTGTCATATTTTTAAGGCCTGTTTGCTCTTGTAATCTAACATTGAGAAACTGAGGGATCAGCACACATAGCTTTTGTTATTAATACATAAATAATTGGATTTAAGACAAAGCTAGAATGTGACGATTATCCCGAACGTCCATCAGGTGTTCTTCAAAATATTTCAAAGTAGAATCTACAATCCATATTTTATATATGACTTTGCTGAAGATGGTCGTATGGCGATCGAAACGCAAGAGAGCTTCTTGTAACGATAATTTTAAGTATTATATACATTTGCAATAACATTAAAATGTACAGTTCTGTTCCTATCCAACTGGCCCACTATTTTGGTAAAAATTACTATTATATATTAGGTCATAGTTTTAAGACATAAGTCCAACAGGCCTTCTTTTAAACCTATACTCAAAAAAAGCAGTTTAAGACGAAATAACATTGCATAGAAATTCTTCGCGCAACTTTCTTGCTACTCACGGCCGTGAATATGATGCGCGAATCAACAAGAAAGATGCAGGGTATTAGATTTATATTTTCAAAGAAAATTGTTTACTCTTTAATTATAGCCAAGCTAGTCTACAAGGCCTAAAGTAGCATCAGTAGTTTCTTCGCCCTGCATCATCCTTGTGCAGTGTTATTCCGTCTTTAAAGAAAAAAGAACTAGTACACTATAACAATGATTTTCAAAGTAGTAAGAGGAGGTGGTGAAGAAAAAATTCCGCTCTTGTTGCGAAAAGATGGTAAAAAAACTGAGGGAATTTTCTAGTTTCATTTAAAATAGAATAGTTAAAATTACAGGTATATATTGTATTTTTTAAATTTTGGTTTTACGTTTGTCGAAAACTGAAGCAGTTTTTTTAAAAAGTAACAATACAAACTTTTTATCATAAAAATAAGAAATAATTCATGTGAGTTTAAAGAGTTTTTGAAAATTAAAAGGATGTTCGAGCTATAGAAGGAATGGCAAAGATGTCCTGAGATCAAATCCCCAAGAAAATATATTTATTTATTCTTTAAATTTCATTAAAATTTTAAAATAAAGAAAAATAGATTTGGCGAAGGAAGGTCTAAATTGTCAATAATAAATTCTCTACACTTTGAGATCCTTCTATATTTATTTTCCGAAACTTCCATGAAACTGGATTTGCTTGTTTGTCCCTTGACTCCTTGAGGAAATTTCTGAATATTCAAATTAGCCAAAGGACAGTCGTCTCCTCCTCTAACCCTTTTATCTAAGATTTTTTACAGATCCAAAAATTCGAAATAAAATATATATTTTACATTCTTAAATATTTTTTTATTCTACCTATCAAGATATATTTCTGTACTTTTACGATCTATAACAGCTGTTATATACAGAGACCATTTTATAAATAATAGTATAAAAATGAAAATCACTTAAAACTAAAAATAACTAGAATGCGAACCTATGGACAAGAAAAATAAATTAAAACATCCTAAACTAAATTTTTAAACTGCTTTAAAATATACAAAGCAGATATGACTACAAAATGGACTGACTAGCTACAGTACTTAGCTGAAAGTTTTGCTAAGTATTAGCTTAAAATCTTTGGTTAAACTGTTCGGTATTTTGATTAGTTGTTATCTTCCAGTTAACTCGGGGTCACTTTGAAAATCATGGAAAATACGTCTAAATTAAGAATTTAGAGTTTCCTAATAGTCGGTTTCAATGCATTAAAAATAACTTTTTTATGCCCACGAAATAGTATTCTTTAAAGAAAATAAATGTTGATTTTCCGCTTATTTTATCTTGGTAAAAGCCCCTTTTCTATATGATGTCGGACCGACATGCAGGTGCTCAAAAAATTTGATTTTTTGTAAATGAAAAGTTTTTTTTTCATATAAGACAGAGTGCTTGATTAAGTATAGAGATCCGTTATAGCTTAAGAACCATTTCTTACCTTGAATTTTAAACTAGTAACATTATATTTGCTAAACTAATAAAAATGTTTTGTAAATTCCAAACTTGTAATAAAAAAATTACTAATAGTTGCTGAAAGTGTTAAAATTTTATAGATCATTATGACTATTTTCTTGATAACTTTTACAATATAAGTTATGTTTGTTCAAAAGCTTTCTTAGAAATGTAATCTTAATAAAACACTGTTATATACGCACAAATATATGAAAATCCAAATTTTATAATTAAAATATACAACCCCAAAATTTGGAAAATATGTCAAAACAAACTAATCAGTATTCAAAAAGCCGTTTGAACGACAGTTAGTTATCATAAAGTTAACTGGAAGATAAAAAGTCTGGTGTTAATGTTGCTTTTACGCAATATGTAATAAGAAAAGTAATTTCATTGTTAGGAATTATTTTTGGCATATTTGGGTATAAAGCCGAGCTAACAATAATATTGAAATATTAAAAAAATGCTATGTTGTGTTGCTTTTTACGAAGTCTAAATAAAACCCGGGTATTTCTTTTTATTTTTTGTCAATCTTTATCAAGATATCCCTAGAACGTAAAAAGTTAGGCTAGCTATTACCTAACTTTATCCTTTTTATTACTATTGTGACCAAAAATCGTAAGAATTTGTATTCTGGAGATGAATTGATATAAATAAAATGTTGACAAAAAATAAATTATTTTGATGTTTTCTTTAGACTCACCCAACATTGCAAAATGAACAACTATAGTCTCAAAAATTTAAAAAAGTAACCTAAAGAATATAGTTTATAAATTACTTTTTACCCATTTTTTTTTAACAAAAATAGTAAAAAAACATCTTAAACGAGTAACTAAAGGGACAAAACTATATTCAGTCTTTCTAGAGATTTCTACAGGTTTTGGAAGCACTTTGATAGTAACTTTTCTTTTCAATCTTTGCTTCTTATATTTAAAGAGACTAAATATAATGGGATATTGGTTATAGACATGGATAGTCGAATTTGAACAATTAACTCAAAATATCGATAGAGCATAATAAGGAACTTGCATAAAAACAAAATATTTTTTCTAACTCCCTTTCATAAAAATAGGAAAATAAAAATGCCATAAAATTGAAAATCCCAAAATATTTTAATTAATGACATAAAAAAATTTGTAACTGATGTATATTTTATTTATATATATATATATATATGCAAGTTTTTATTTTTGGTATTACATCTTAGCAAACAAACAAGGGATTCATTTTTTACGTTTCTTACGACTTATACGTTCTTATAACATCCCTTATTACGGCTCTACAAAGAGGACAGTGTCCACCTCCTTTTCCCCGCCACTGTTGTAATGCGCAGTCGTAGCACATGCACATATGTCCACACATGTACAACACTGCATCTATAGAGTTCTCGTAACATATCGTACATTCGGCACCAGCCGTAAGAGTGTGCGTCGTACCGGCGTTATTTTGTTCTGCCCAGCTAAGGGGGGTGGAGTAGGTACTGGAGTCTGACACGCTTATTGGCTGTAACAAGGAGAAAGTATGATTAGAATTGATTAGTTGCTAAAAGCTTTTTTACTTATAAAAAATATTATACATGATAGGACAAAAGGCTGGGTGGAGCCCATTTTTTTAATGAAATATCCAGTGTTGCCGTTTTTAAAGACCTGTGAACGTTTCTCTATTTATTATATATAAAACATAAAAATAAAAATATGTTATTTGTCAAAATAGAGAGTGAACCGTACATACCTCTATATACTGCGCACTGCAACCGCTCATCATAGTTCCACTCGGCACTACAGTCGATGTCGTAGGCACTGGTGCCATCACTGGGTTAACAGGGGACAACGGTGAGGGGGTATGAGTGCCGTAACCATGGTGATTTATTTGTGACGCAGGGGGAAGAATTACTGATAAAACAGCACCTCCATTAGCAGCGGGTTGAACCTAGAAAATAAACAAATTCATGTTATAATAAATAAAAAAAAATAATCATTGGTATTGGTAAAAAAAAGTGAAAAATATTTTTTATATTCATACCTGTATGTCAGCTTGCGGGAAACACAACCTTCCATTTTGCTGTTGCTGAGCTGGTCTAGACTGTACCGGTACCAAGTCGCTATCTCTTACTATCAAACTTTGCCTTGAATTGTTGCTTCCTTGTCGGCTCATTTCATTTTGTAAATTTAGACTATTAATTGATTCACTGGTAGCTAAATGTCTTCTATCTACTATACTTTGGCTTGACGAATTTCTTAGTGGACTAGTTGCTAAATTCGTAGTGTGACCGCTTAGAACCCGAATTCTTTTAGTGGAACCATAAATGTCAAAAAATGCCCATAACCTGAAAAAAAAACGAGTTTAAGACTAAAAGAAAAATAAAAATGACTTTTATTTTCGTAAAATTAATGAATCTGCCATGTTTTCACGACATTTAAAAAATAATTTATGTTATTAATATTCCAATAAAGAAAAAAATCAAATAACCTACCTGAGAGATTGATCCACATGCATTACAACTAGAGGGGCACCACCGTTCCTGGAAATCTGTACTTCCCCGTTAGGAGCTATGCAAAAACTGACTTCGTCACCTTTGTTTAGGTTCCTCGCAAAGTCTCGTGACAACACCCAGTATTCCGGTCGGTCTAATAAGAAGTTTGAGTCGTCGGGTAGGTCGGCTGTGGTGAGATTGGAGGGATCACATGAGGTAAGTCCTGTAAAAAAAAATATGTTTATGCATAAAGCACGCTTCAATATGTTAAGTATTTCTTAAGATTTAAGCATGAAAGCTACTTAATGAAAAGAAAAATTGAAAGTCGTGGCAGATACAACTACTGAGCTTGATTGCCTTAAAATTACGAAGCTGTTTAACTTATAAAAAGTTCCGGGTACGGCCAAGACGGCTCCACTGTGTTTTATTTTCGCCAGAAATGATAAATATAACTTCAATCGAAAACGGTTAAATATAAAAGAAATTTCACAATCAGCCGCAGTACTCATAGGATAAAAAGTTCGTAGATTATTTACCTAATCCAAGACATCCTTGGAACATTTGGTCGGTTGCGAGAATTTGGACAACAAGCCTCTCTGCTATTTGCAAGGGTCTTCCGGTAAAAACATAGCCTTGACAGAATTCGGTGTCGGTTCTCATTGCTACACTTCTATTGCCCCCTGGAAAATAAAACAAAAACTATGTTTAAAAATATAAAGTCCTAAACGTTGTTAAATGTCTTAGATGACGTAGGTATGTATTTTCACATTAAAAGAATGTGCAAGATACAATCTTTTTACTAGAAAGTTTTAGGAACTGTTCTAAGACATGACAACATAAAATTCGTTTTTAGAAAAAAAACTTTTTTTAAACAAGACTATAACTGAAAAACTTACCACAAAATCGTACGTTCCGACCTCTAGTTCTGTGAAGCGGCATCGCTTGATAATTGACATTGTGCGGTTGGTACCTGAGAAGCGGCAAACTCAGATCCTGACTCTGCGATACGCTACTTGGTATCTGCGCTTGGTTTGCCACTTGCTGAATGTGAAGTTGTTGCATAGGGTAGGTTATTCGATCGACAGGATCCGGAGTCCGGGGGTGAGAAATAGGAAGAGGTACCTCGCATGGGGTTGGAGTTGGAGTAATGTTCGAGCTAAAAAAAATAAAATATATTAGTAAGGCAAAAATATACGTGATGCAGATAAGTGTTTTTTGACTGGTACAGAACTTCCTTTAACATATGATTAATAGTTTACTAAATTAAGTATATTATTATTTGATTTTAATACAATAAGATATATTAAAAGAAAACTTACCGAGAATTATTTAATTGATGCCTAACGTCAACAAACTCTATTGCTGTAGAATTGCCATAAACATCTATCAAGGCCCAAACAGGTCCTCTGGTTTCCACTCCTCCAAAAAATATACCCTTTTCTTCTCCATTAATACCTAAAATAATAAATTTAAAACATGTTATGTCAATTTGTTTTTAAGAGGTTATTCTAAAACCAATAGAAAAAATAAGTCAATTCTAAAATAAAGGTAATAAAATAGTATACCAGACGACATGAATAAGTTATTATTATATTTGAAATACCTTTTTCCATTAAACATTAGAAAACTTTTTTAAAAAATTACTAATACTTTTTGAAATAGGATTTTGAATGCACAGGTAAAATATTTTTCGATATTATTTTAAAAAACTAATTTTTTAAAAATATTTATAAATATTAAAATAATAGTACCAATAATAGGTAAAATTTATTTGAGTATATAAATATTTTAGGCTTTGTTATAAATTAACGTATATGTCAAAACTCACCGAAATGCACATCTCCAGTTGAGGTAACATAGTAAAACAGCACCGTATTCTGGCTACAAAATCTTTCAGGTAAAGCCTTAGCCCAATATCCAGGTTTGTTCGTTAAATCTGGACAAGCATACTTGGGTAGCCCGTATCTTAGGCCAGTGGGATCGTTCGATGTAAAGCCGAAACGGATAACTCCACTCCAATTGTTTGAAATTTCGAGAAATTTAATGCAAACCTAAAAAAGAAAAGTACGACTTTAAAAGACAAAACTATTTAAAAAATATATCAACTATTCCATAAGCAAAGTGTTTATTGTGTTAATTCTATAAGCCTGTTTCCTTAAGATGGTCATAGGTCGAAACACGTAGAAAGATTTATGAATAAAGAATGCTTGTAGGACTTTTCATGTTTGGTTCCGTTATAAATAATTTTTAACAAACTTTTGAAAAAAATTTCAAAGTTCTAAGTCTGACATGAATTAGTACCTTTTTAATTATTTCTGTAATAGGTAATATCACAACTATCTTACCTTTTCATTAATTTTAACCGGCCGACTGCTAAATGCGATTCCTTTACAAAAACTTTCTGCCCTTTTCGCAACGGTTCCATCACGTGATATCCTAATATTTTCTCCGTGGACATTGTGAAAAAGAAGCGGAGGTAAATTGTTAGTACCATGTGAATGAGAGGAAGACCTGGAGGCTGTAACAAAAAAAGGAATGTCAGTATTTAATTTTTCTCTTATTTACAATTTTTCCTAAACAAAAATAATTATATTTTTAAACACATCCTGTGTTCTTTAGTTATGTTTAAAGATATATGAACACTTGTACTAGGAAGTATAAAAAAAAAACTTGCAAAAAACACCACAAAAAACATACAAGGCAAAAAGGTCGTGAGATCCTAAATTTCCTTCAGGGAAACCATACAAAAAATACCGGGATAATCAAAACTTGCCTACCTAACCCCCCTTATATAGTTCTCTCACCTATATGCACCTTTATTATACCTGATAGAGTTTGTAGCATACATATACGTATAGTGCTTCCACCCTAACTATTAACAAAAGACAGCCAGCTGTTGCGTTGGCACCCCTCGTTTATGCACCGGATTTTTAAAACACCTGGTGTACGTGAAGACCCTCTTTGCGACGTGCATGTGTGCAAAAATAAGTCTTTAGTTTTATGTGGCAGCCAAAGCTTTACTTTTGGACTGTTTAATATTTTAAAATATGGAAATTACATTTTTCTTCTTAACCCTGGATTCCAGTGCGTAGCATGTAAAAATAATTTATTCAATATTTTTGTTTCATGAAGTCCTATTTTTACATTTTTTGCTACTGCGCTTTTTAATATAAATTAAGTACCTAGGCGTAAAACAGTTACTTCTGATGATCCAATCACGTGGAGTGTGTTAAAAAAGACCTTTTTGTACGATTAGATTGTAAACAGTTGTTTATTATACAGTTTAGAGGCCGTAAAAGGCCCTAATTATTAGCTTGAATAGTAATTATTGCTATTTATTTTTTTGATATGGTCATACCCACATTTTTTTGTTTTTTTTTTCAATTAGATAAAAGACACTTTTATAAACTCTATATTTTAATATTATTTAATTCTTCAAAAAGCCGTTTTACGAATGAACTACCCTAAACATAAGTAACTACTAACATCGATTTTGAAATATCTAAAGTCCACATTACTTCTGTAAGTGTTATTCTATGTATGATATTTTTGATATATTTTTACAAATTACAATTAACAGACTGTGCCATCATTAGAGTGAAATCTCTGGTTTTCGTACCATTTAGTTGCCTAAGTTCAAGGGTGATAAACTTAACAAGGAATGCTCGATCCCATTTAAGCCCATATACGCCAATTTAAATGTCAATTCGGTATTTGTGACGTAATCCGTTTGCCTGTTTGTTTTGTTTACAAGTAGTATACAGTCTTAATTTTTTTAAATATTATACATTACAGTTTTAATAGTAAGTGCATATCCAAAACAGTTTTTAAAAGTTGAATATTTCAACAAAAATTAGTAAAATAAATCTACTTGCTGGGAAAATGGGCAAGCGGGTGACGTCCAAACATAACCTATATCTGCGGACAAATAGTAAAAATCGAGCACTCCTTGTTAAGTTTACCACCCTTGGCCTTAGTTAAAAGTAGAGTGGCAAGGCATAAACTTCCTTTTAAGACTTAACAACCCTGGGACCAACAGGTACGACAGATGGAACATAACGACTGTGGCCGAATGGCTAATTGAAGATCCCCACAAACATAAATATAGGATGGCGTGTTTTATTCTAAAAAACCATCCACACTCCAATCTCTTTTAACTTTCCATTAACTTAGTTCCTAGTAAGGCAGCACCCTAGTCTCTTGTGACTACAGCTATCAATCTTAGCTAATAAATGACGTCAACCATCAACTCCTCCTCGAATTGCAAAAAGTACGACAAACATTTTGCTGTGTGGGTGAAATCAAGCTATTCACGACGGTGGAAACACTTGCTTAAAAATAACTTCTATTCTCTATTTTTTTTTTAAAGAATCAAATAATAATCAAGAAGATTTCTTCCTTGTTTAAAATAAAGTATTTTTCTTCAAATAAACGATAACTTGGTATTTTTAATACAACACATCTGAACTAAAAACTCAAGGAAGGGTAACGAGACGTAAAAAATTGCAGTCAGCTGAGCACAGAGCCGGTAGCCAATTGTTATTTTTTATGAATGGAGAGCAGCCATCGTGAAGCGAAGCAACAGAGTAATTTCTTTTATGTTGATAATTTTACGTAATTTTTTCCTTAGAACTTTAGTGAACATGTCCTACATTGTTAATTTTCTCAATTGAAACATTTTTTTATAGCGTTAATGTCAAAGATTACTTTAGGTTTTCTCTTAATTAATTTGAATCAATGAAGTCTTCTTTCTTCCAGAAGATTAAAAAAATAAAAAGTTTCTGTTTTCAGTCAGTTATTAATTAGAAATTAAAAAAATATCAAAGAATTATAGGAATGAAGAGTTTTTCTTGTTTTAAACGACTAGTATCTTACTGAATAATACCATATTATGTCCTTGCTTGATTTTATGTGATTAAAACTAAGAATTAAATAGCCTAACTTTGTTTTTGGAATAAAACACCCTGTATCTATATAGCTTACTATCTGGTAGGTAAAATATACGTAACTATAAGTATAATATTTCTATGAGGTAAATAATTTTCCTGGAGTAAAGGTTTTTACAGACACGATTTGTATTATGATAATATCTGTAATAGTATATTGATTTTAAAGGGTCCCAAACAAGATAACTACATAAATAATGGAGTCCTTTCAAAACTTTACATCACTTGACTGAGTGATATACCGTGAATAATCTTAGTGTGGGTAAAGGCACACATGGTGCACATAAATGTGTCATATAATGCAGTAGGGGGTTTCTAGGGAGTATAAGTATGTTTAAGAATTGTTTATTCGAGTCAGAAAGGAATTACACGTTTTCCGCGATTATAACACTCCCCTTTATTACACAATTTTTTTGTTCATATTTGCCTCTGGGTCTACTACCACCGCCATATGTCACTGGATATCCCATAATGGCGGTCTTAATGAATGAAATCTCGTTTTCAAAGAACAAAAACGTATTAAGTATAGCGACAAGGACTTTTACAAGCCAGTGAATCAGGGTAAAAGCGAAGTCTTACACCTTATATCCGGTTTCCGCTTTACACGCACGTGCATAAGTGCATATACCTTAGATCCTTTGGGGCGGTTACCGTCATAGTAGTAATCTCTATAATACTGCCTACACGGAATTACATTTGTACTAATGCTCAACATGTAGTAATTTGATAATATTCTTATTCTATATCGTTACCAACAATAATCCAGAACTCTTAATTTTATTCTCTGTAATAAAAGAATTGTAATTTTAATGATAGATACCCATCTTCCTCTACCTATATCTTACCGTTTTTGAAAATATAATTAATTAATATTTTTTTAAGGAACATCACCATGTCAAAAAAGTTTAAAATTTACGTGCTTAACCGAGCTGGATATCCGATTTTTTTTTGGGGGTTAAACAATGCATGTATTTAAAAGATATACATGCTATAGTGGCGATATATCTTGTAGGATGTACCAAAAAATTGGAATTTTTACCGGAATTAAATAATAATTCAATCTTATTTTTTTTTAAATACAATATACTGTATTTTATCCCATTTTCGAATAGACCAATAATTTACCTACAAAATGTCAATACATGTTCCTATACATGCAATCGTTTTTTAAATACCAACGAATTTTAATTTTAAATTGTTCTGACAACTGTTTGACATATAAGGTAAAATTATATTTTGTTTAATTAATAAGGATTAAATGCTTAAAAAAATTAAAATTCGCTTGTATTTAAAAACGGTGGCAGATGGATATAGAAATATGTATGGACATTTTGTAGGTAAATTTTTTGGTCATTCGAAAATGGGATAAAATACAGTATGTTGCATTTAAAAAAAGAAACTTTAATCATGACTTTATTGTAAGAATGCAAATTTTTAGGTAACATTGTTTGATACCAAAAAAATGTTTAGTGTCCAGCTCGGTAAGGCACGTAAAATTAAACCTTTTTGACATGTGATGTTTAAAAAAAATAGTTATTAATTATTTTCTTAAAAACGGTAATTACTTAAAATTCTGTGTAGAGTTCAAATATGCAATAAAAAATAGGGTGTTCTATTTAAAATTACAATGTTGTCATTGGTTTTGCTAGATTGGCCCCTGCACGTGCCAAAATATTTGTAAAATGTAGCTTATCACTGTTATGGACGTGTGCAACTTTCAAAAAGTTCTTTTAGGTTCTTTAGAACTTTTAATAGGACATTCAACGTGAATCAATATATATATATATATATATATATATATATATATATATATATATATATATATATATATATATATACAGGGTGCCACAAATTCGAGTGCATGCATGGGGATTTTCGAAACCGTAAGAGATACAAAGTCGGTTAAATTATGGCAAAGTTGCGCATTTAGGTGGCTAACAACATGCCTATTAGAAAGTTGTAAAATCAGAGTACTTCCGGAGATATCCGGAAAACCGAAATTTGCTGATTTCGTTTTTATTTTTTCCTGACGTTATTTAAAGAGATATAGAAAAACAAAAGACACTTTCTCATGGCCACTTTTAAGCTCTACAAAACAGCGTTGGGGATTTTCCGTACGACGTTTCGTTTTCTTTATATATATATATATATATATATATATATATATATATATATATATATATATATATATATATATATATATATATATATATATATATATATATATATATATATATATATATATATATATTACTTCAATTTATTCCCCATTTCATCCTTAAAAACTAAATGGAGCTCATAGATTAACAGAAATTAATACAATCTCTCTTTTAGATAAACCCATAATTAATTGCCTGAAATTCTAATCTTTAACGCGTGATTTGGCCGAACACGAACCAAGGATTCTGGTCTAATTTATTTTAGAGAGATTCCGAGTTTGGTTCTTTTCCCACGGCGCGAAAAATGATGATTACATGGTTGAAGCTCGTTCTCAGAAAATCCTTGAGTTTCAAGTTTAGTTCTTAAAATTCTAGACGAATTTAGGATAGACGGCTATTTAAGTAATTATTAAAAAATAGATAGATAGTTAAGTATGGTAAAAACTGAAACTTTTTTTGTCTATCTGAAGATATATGCCACATAAGGGCCACTTAACATATAATTGAATTTTTTAGGAAATGATGATTACATAGTTAACCGTTTATATCTTGGTTTATTTTTCTAATTTAGAAAATTTAAAACAATCTCGTTATTTTACAACTAATACCAATTAATAGGATAAAACTAATTTCTTAAATATATTATATAATACACTACAGAATTTATTAAGAAATAATGGACGAATAATCGAAAGCAGATTCAAATATTTTTTGATTATTTTTTTAAAGTAACAGAAAAGTAATTAGGTGTTATAAAAGATTATTCAGTTACTTGTTTATGCATTAGGTGCAACTAATGGGTATTTTTAAAAGAATTCTTAAAGAATTATATAAAAAAAATATTTGTAATAGAATCATTGGGTGCAAGCAAATAGGTGCGACATCGTCAGCAGCTAAAAAAGTGGTATGTAAGAGTGTTTTTAATAAGAAAACATTTATTTAAATTACCTTTCTCTCCTACTGTTTTCGCGATCCTTACTCATGTACTCGAATTTTTCATTATCCATTTGTATATTAACTATTTACACGATTTTTTAATCAAAATTACCGACATGCACTGGGTATATTGTGGTCAGCTACCAGTCTCTTTTACAAAATTAGTAAGAACGCCCTACAGTTCTGTTGTAAAAGTTTACACGACCTAAAAGAACTTTTCTCCAGGAACAACAGGATAGAGTTCCTTTGGGTTCCTGAGCACTGGGGAATAGAAGGCAATGAGAAAGCATAGGAAATAGCAAAAGCCGGTGTTAACCACAACTAACCACAACCTTTGGCCTAAGCCGAAAATTATAATAAACCCAGGAATCCTAGTTGGGAACTGACTAAAAATATATCATTTTAAAATTACTAATGCAAATATAAACAAATTGCATTGCATCGTTGAAAAAATATCTCAGGCATCATATATGGCTCATATCATTCTAATGACTAAATGACTAAGAATGAATGCCTTTTTTAGGAACCTGAAAAATATTCTCGTTTAGCAAGATGTTTTATTGAAATTTTTTAATTTTTTTTTCAAATCTTGGGACAGTCCACGAAGGCTGATGCTCACGACACTAACGTACCGTGAGTGTCTTAAGTGTGGTGAGAGGGAGTTTGTTCACACGGGACTTAAGTATTTGGAGATTGGGAGAGAAGGAAAAACTTCTGCGGGCAGCAGGTTTCATAGTCTTGACACTCTAGGGATGAAGGAACGAAGAAATCAGGAAGTTCGGGGCCTCTCAAACTGAACTATAAAAGGATGCATAAAAGTTGCACTACCTGTTGCATGTTGGGGAGCTGCCAGAGAAGAACTTATACTGGCCAACTCCTCTAAGCAGAAGCGGTCAAAATACCTATAAAAGAGCGACAGATCCCCTACAGCTCGACGGTGGACACGAAGAGGAAGCCTTTCTGTGAGCGTGGGTCATTAATGAGACGAACGGCTTTTCTTTGAATGAGTCCAGAATGCTAAGTGTTGTTGGGGACGCCATTTCCCAGACATGAGAACAATATTCTAAAGAGGGTCTGATTTGTGATACATACAGGTATACAAATTGGAAGAAGAGAAATACTTTCTGGCTCGAAATAGGAACCAAGCTTTTTTGAAGCTAACGAGGCTATGGATGTAATGTGTTTGTGCAAGTTGAGGTTATTCTCAAAAGTAACGCCGACAAGATTAAACGACTCTTTGTTCTGCAGAACCTGGCCGCTCATATGTAACGGATGAGCATTGGCAGACTTTTTTCGCGACAGCGAACATGACTGTGTTTTCGAGGCATTAAACTGAACAAGATTTTCGGCGCCCCAATCCAAGATAAGCTTGAGGTCTTGTGAAAGATACCTGCATTGACCTGCGCTTGTTTTTCAAATCAGAATTACAGGGTGGCTTAAGAAATTGAATACTAGAGTGGAGGGTACTATCGTCATATATACAATATTATTACATCATTATTAAATGCAATTTGAGTATTAGTTTTGGGCGTTTGAATACAAATTAATACACCTAAAACTCCATTGTCCCAAAATTGTTTCCTGATTGTACCTGATTTAAACTTCGTCACCATTTTATTTTTTGATACTTAAATCTCAAGCATTTATTCGTCTTGTATCATTGATAAGATTTTTCGCAAACTGCATTTAAATATTTACATGATTCTTCCTGTTTTCGAACAATAAACTTAAATGTTTTCCGAGAATTTATTATATTACGAATAAAATTTTCATTGCGTCGCTAACATGTAGGAAGCGCAATCGACTCGTAATTATAGGTACTCTAGGTACACTTATAATTTATTTATATTTTATTACAGTAGAAACGGTAACTTATTTTAGTTTACATTACCAACATACGTGGGAGAGTATCTCTTTCCGTATCCGTAAGTTTACGCAGCGTTGTATTCCGAACGGATGCCATAATTAGCGTTAATTAGTTATCTTTATTTAATTTATTAGCATCCTTGTTCCTGTAAATTAACAGTAAATTGAATATGGTCATACTACACGTTTACGTTTGCCCTTTTTAAATCGATTCATTAAAAAAAATACAGTTCTAATTATTCCGCCAACGTTTATTTATAAGTATTATCAATCATTCATTAATAGCCCCCATTAAGGCATGATTTTCTATTAATAAACGATTATAGTTTATGATCTTATCAATGAAATAACAACCATGGCGCTATTTTTCTTGCAGCTGCCCGGATATTTTGGTAAAAATTTGAGTGATTTTTAAACTACCAACAATAAAATATTTTATCAGTCTACCATTAACTGAATCTAAAAGTGCGTCGAGCGTTGATTAAAATATATTAACAACTAAAAAAATCATTTATGCATTCATTTTATAGTTAAAATTTTTAAGGTAGTTTACTCGTTAAACGGCTTTTCCTAGGAATTAAATAAAATTGAAATATAGGGTTGATAAAAGAGTCTTTAATGGAATTAAAAAAAAAAGATTTTTCTGATCGTCTTTGATGCGAGATATTAACAATTAAATTGTGCATAATTTACATTGTCGATATCTGTCATGTATGAAAGCCATGCATTCATTACGGGATATCACGAAAATAGTTCCTACGATATTTTTTCAAAACTAATGCAATAGAAATCAAAGTATTAGAAAATAAAAAAAAATACTGTTTGGGATATCAACGATTTTTTTTTCTTATTTTAAAACGTCAATATCTTGAAATCTATAAGAGACTCACGAATTTTTATATAATATAAACTATGTATTTTTACAAGACCCTTAATTTAAGTTATATAACCTTTTTGTCTAAATGCAATATTTTTTGAGTTATAATCAGAAAACCGAATTTGAAGGATTTTTCAAGGAAAATATTTGAAAATTAATATATTTTTTTTATTTTTGGATTTTTTCTGCAAATTTTGAGTGGTTTTGGATTAAAATAAATAAATGATTTATTATTTAAAAAAAAATGACATTAATAAAAAAAATCCATTTTGGACTGAAATTTTTTGTCAAAATTACATTTTCGTTTATATCTCCTTTATTATTTAATTTATCAAAAATGTTTATATAACTTTTTATATCGACAATTTAGCAAGCTCTATTTTTTGTTTTATGGAATTTTTCGTATCTCTTATAGATTATATAGTCGTAGTCCAAACATTCCGTGGTAGCAGGTATCTGCCGGTAAATGTACAGTGTGGGTTTTTTGGGTTTTTCTCGATTTTTTGCTGTTTGACCCCCAATTTTGACTTCAGATTCGTGTTCAGCGGAAAAAAATACGCCAAGAATCTTGGTCCGATATCCAGCACACACCACTTTTATTTTGTAAACCTGGCGAGTTGGTAAACCTTATTTTAAAAACAAATTCTGGCAATAAGTTTCAAAGTGTAAAAATACCTTATGATAACCATAAGCAGATATTTTTTTCACAATCTAAAATATCCACTTTTTCAAACACAGACACATACCAACCCCTTTTTAAAACTGCCCTCGATTATTTGCTGCATAATTCCATACACCCTCTCAAACTAACAGTCTAACTAAATGCACAAACACGCTTTGAAAATGTTTTAGAACCACCCCCTTGGGACCGTTATCCGTAATCCGCTTTGGAAGTTTCGTTTCAATGCCGCTTTTCCACCCCCGCAGTTGACGTTTTCCGGGGGTGACGTTATCTAAATTAAGTCGTTGGATATTTGAAATTAAATGGAAACTCCTACGTATGTTGGTTCGGCACACATGTCGGATATTTTTAAATGAAAGTTAGTGAGCAGCAATTTTAAAACATACAGCGTCTTGCAAAAAGTTTTTGTTATTAAATGTGAATAAAAGCATACCAAAAAGACTTACGTAAAATAAGGGCCAGGTTATTATTAATTATTATCAATTAGACCAAGTTTTTTTTTATCTTGGTAACTTTTTTACCGTTTTTTTTTTCATTACTACAGACAGATCAGTAAAAAACTTACCAAGTCTTTGATCCCCTCATAGATCTCAGTACTTCAAGAGACCGAGATTTTTGGATAGGAACTCTGCCCTTATTTTACATGAGTGTTTTTGGTATGATCCCTTTTTTCTGAGTTCAATAAACGGATTAAAATCCTGCTTGCATTCTAAATTCTAAGATAATTATGACCTCATAAACTCAAGTTTAATCAGGTTGCAAACTTCCAGAATATCCCCTAAATAACGACACTTTTTTCAGGGCGTTCCAAGTTAAAATGTGCAATTTTTAGATTTTTTTTATACTTGCGTCCTAAAATCTACTTTCATACCTTTATGTAAAACGATAACGAAATTATGATAGGGGGAAATACGCTGAAACCTTTCGTGTATTGCACACACTGGGTGCTTGACTAGTGCGCCTAGATAAGCTTAAATTTTATTATATTTACAAAAAAAACCCGGGTGATGTGAGCATTTTGAAAGGCGCTGTCTAAATTCGGTAACTAAGTAAGGAAATTTAAGTTGTATTTAATTATAACTTCAAAATTAGTCAATATTTTTTAATATTCAGTTCATGACTTGGCTTAGTGATTAAAATTAATTGATTCTTGCGTGCAGTTCTATTAGTTTCACAAGTCTATATAGGAAAGAAATACAGGGGATATTTTAAAAGAAATCTAAAAACCAAAAATGTGTTTTTTTCTGTTTTTTGCCATTTCCACGTCAATTGCTAATCAAAACCCCAGTTTAATAAGAACATCTATAGTGATAATGTAAAGAATAAGAAATAGGAAGAAGGTAAAGAATAACTTTTCTTTGTGTAACATTTTCTATGTTAAAGCGCGTTTGCCCCTGACAATGAAAAACTTAAAAAATACATAACTTAGTACAACTTATGAGCTAAATACTATAACTAAAAGTATTAGCCATGTACAAAAAGCTTTAATCTCCAAAAAAGTAATATATACAGGGTGATTGATAAGTAGAGGCGAAAAATGAAGACCGAATTAATTTTTTTATTCTGAACCGAAAACCAAGAATACTTTTTTTGCAAATTATCCTTTGTTTCCCAATTTCACTATAAAGTTTTGCCAAAGAAAAAAATCACATTGTGGGTGTCGCTAATCTTAGTTGGCGCTTTCAAACTATTACGACATATGAAATCAAGTTTGACCTTTGTCAAAAGTTAGACACTTGTCAATCTGTTATTGGAAAAATTACAAGAAAATGGAGTTTACCAACGAAGAATACGGTGATATATTTATTGTTATTTTAAATATTAATATATATATAATATATATATATATATTATATATATATATATATATATATATATATATATATATATATATATATATATATATATATATATATATATATATTCTTACAGCAGGCACCTCACCTTTATATTTTTTAATATGAACCGGAATTTTTAATTTGATTTAGAGCAACTTTGTTATATCTAAAATTGATTCTTTTAGCAAGTTTTGGGCCTAATTTTTTAAAAACTTATGAATGGTATAACCAAATACACCAAGATAGAGAAATATTTACTTTGCTAACTACTGCTAACAGAATACCAGTGTTTGCTAAAGTGGAATCCCAATTATCTGTTACCATATCTACTAAGCAAATGAATAAAAATCACCAAAAAACCTATTGACTTAACCTCGTAAATCTGAAAGATTTCTTCAGCTTTGAGAATGCCGTTCGCTCTTTGTGTGTGCAGTGACGTAGTAGGAACACGGTGTTCACCGATTTCCCACGGTATACTCTTGCTTGTGAGCATCTTCCAGTAAGACGGCTTAAAAGTCGAGTCGTTACGTAAGGAAACAATGTTGAGGTGCCCATAGACGGCGAAGCGTGTATTAACTGCCTACACCTATAAATTACGTTCTCATGGTAATAAAATCTAATAAATGAAATTTGATATTGGTTCCGTAAGATAAAAGTGAGTGGCACATTCATAAAGATCATTCAGAGGTAGTACATGTTTGTATAATGCCCGTGATGGCACTACCGTGTTGTCTAAGAACCGTTTTACACGTACGAGAATTATTTCGAAAATGATTGCCATATTTCTGCCGAAAATTTACTACATAATTATTTTTGCAATAAAAATATTGAATAGACTACCTATTTTGATATTGAAATAAATTCTATATGAGATATAAGTCAGTAGGTTTTTTTTTATATTATTATCTTCTATGGCCTTTGGGATTTGAATCAACATATTTTTAATCGAGTAGGCACCTGTCACAATACTAGGAAAAAATGGTTTTCGGTAAAGGTCATTTTTCTAATAAAGCATCATTAGGTGTGAACACATATTTTAATGTTTAGTTTTAATTTTCATGGATTATTCAGTTCAACAATGAGTTTTTTTTGCGTGAAAACATAAAGAGTAACTTAATAGATAAGGATGAAGTGACAGTACATACCGCTAAAACCTCTAAAAGAGTTCAGCGAGAAGTGTTAAATGGCCGACTCATTTCACTATTTGGGGATTTCAATTGGCTTTTAAGGTCCCCGGACTTAACTGCATTAGCCCTTTTTCTGTGGGGCTATTTAAAGTCAAAGGTTTTTGCAACTCGTCCAGAAAACATCCAAGATTTTAAATTCCGAATTCCTGAAGAGGTCCGGTGAATAGATCAGGTTTTTCTTCATCTTGTCATGAATCGTTTCTTGCCAAATCTTAACAAGTGCATTAAAGTTAATGACACTAACTTAAATGACGTAATTTTTAAAAGTTTGGATAAGTCGTATGTTATAGTAAATCCCAAAGAGTGAATTGTACTTAAACGTAATAAAATTTTAGTTTTATTAAGTTTTAACAATTTTACTGAGCAATTAAAATGGGTAGTCTATTATGGGGAACCCTGTATATTTTCGAGAAAGTGCGCAAAAATCGACGCAAAACTTTTTTCGAGGTCGGTAGTGTCATTGAAAATTTATTTCATAAAGTAAAACGGAACCAGATACCTGTTGCCACACCAAATAGTAACAAGTTCCGCTTATCCATATCTTTAATTTAAAGAACACAAAAATCTTTTTTATTCATTATCTTTCCGCTGTTCTAGGTAGTGTTTTTTTATTTTTTTTTAATTTTTATTGTATTGTAATGAATGGAGTCTTAATATTAGTCCCTTCAATTTCCAAACATTTAGCGAGGTTGCAAATATTTCGTGGGCAATTTTTTTAATATCTTCGGGAGTTAAAAATTCTCCTTCTAGATATTTTAGCATTTCACGTGTTAATTCCATGCATGCGCATAGTTTATGTTCCTCGGATCGGCTTGATCCGTCATAAAAGCTACAGCATTCATTGTCAGTCTTTCCCATTTTTTGAGGTAATACGTCAGAGGGCCGTATCCAGTCAGGAAGTTAGTGACTACCGTGAGTTGATTTTTCTGAAGCTCTTATAGCTTTTAATACACTTATGCTACTGTGAGATGAATCCCTTCGCCTGTCTTTGGCCTGAAGCGTCATTCCAGTCTTCTTCTTCCCTGGGAGACGTCTTGATTCACTACCGAGGCAGCGCAGCCTCTTGGGCTTTTTGTGCCTAATCTCCCATTATCTATTATACCAATCCTCCCATTAGTATGTATAACCCCGAGACTGGTTGGTTAATATATTCCTGTGGGCTTATTTTCAGTTGGTTCTAATCCAGCTAGTCTTTTTTGCCTCTTTGCCACTTTGACTAGTGGGTCGGTATTTCATTGCCTTTCACTCCCTTATGTCCTGGCACCCACATAAGACTAACTCTGTTGTTTGTGTTAAGAAATTGCCGGCATTCCCAGACAAGCCTTAAGTCAAAGCAGCATGAAAGCCTTTAAGGTTACCTGACTGTCCGATAGGAAGTAGATACTTGCTCCCCCTAGGTCTCTTTTGACACATTCGGCTACACAAGTATCGAATTTACATTTTGCTTGAAAGAAGGTGGGAGATTTTCCTAGGGACTTTGCTAGTCTATGTCCGTACACTTATGCTCCAACTCCTTCCACCTTGGATCCGTCCATACACCATCAGCAGCCATGTTCCAATTGTGATATATTTTCTCTTGTGGTTTGGCGGATGTGAACTGCCACTTCAAAAGAGCATCAAAATTGTTTACCACTGGAATTGTACGAAACAGAATTACAATAATTTTTGGTTTAATTATTATTATATGAACTGTAGTAAAGTTCTTAGATTAATTTTATCTTGAAGACGGTGGCAGACTTGTTACCGAAACGCTGATGGGTTTCATAATGATTAAAGGTCGATCTGCAACTTCGTAAGGGTCAATCGATTTGTGTAAGCACAAAATCTATAGTCTAGGACCAGGACCGAAAGAGATATCATCTAGAGAGTACCCAAAGAAAATTTTCTAATACTAATTCAGTTAAGATTAGCCAAAATGACCGGTTTTCTTCAATTGAATCAGACTTTCGTTTTTCATCTTATCCAAATCTGAATTTTTCAAAAAAAGTAATCCACGCCACTGTCTTTGTAAATATCAATAAATCTTGACTTCAGGGTTTTTGCTTTTTGCCGTACCTACGATCTTTTACCGTTTACTTTTCGATTTGTGTTATGACCTTTACTCTTTTGCAACCCCCATTTTCGCGTCCACCCACGAACATTGAAACATTATTAATTACATTAAGAACTTCGGTAGATTTTATATTAAATATGTATAGGCACAAAAATATTAATTTGGGCTTTAAAAAGTTAAATTAATTAAAGATAAATTTAGGTAGAAAAATTTATAATACTTGATAAAATCAATAGCTTAAGTGGATCTTCTACTCTAGAGGGGCAAATTTTAGATGTTTTTTAAAACGCTGTAAATAAAAAACGGTAAAGATTTTAACCATCGGTTTTTTTATCAGTTGTTTATTTATGTTTGAAGAGTACAAAAAAAAATAGTAAAGAAGAGTTAAAATTATTAAAAATACAGGCCCGCAAAGTGGAGACTCAAAAAAAAAGCTGCCCCTGGTTGACACGACTCCACCCTCCTAGATGATCTAAAAAAAACTTGGTTATTTCTTAAAAAGAAGGAATGAAGTTTTCGTTTGACGAGAGCTTCAATGAATGAAAAAAACTGTCTATATTAATGAAGAAAGAAGATTTATTAAAACAGACAAATCAGTAAAAAACTTGCTAAGCCAAAAAAGAACTTGGTCTAATTTTTGGAACTCAGTAGGTACTTAATGAGGTGAAGATTTTTGAATGGGAATATTTTTTTTATACAAAATTATTTTGAAAATAAATCATCGGTAAATAAATCAAACAAAAAGAAATCGAGGGAAGTAAGGTTGGGTGATCGAGCCGGTCAATAGACTACACTTCCACTTCCTATCTTATGTTGCACACTGGGTAACCTCTTCAAGTTCTGAATTATTCGGTATATAGATTTTTTAATGTCCTCAAAGTACCGCATGGTATAATTTTATGCTATAAGGTGAGTGCAACAAACTTTAACTTAAATTTTAATTATCTACATATTGTTTTTAAATCCAAAATACCGCACCTAAATGTGCCATTACTATTTTAGTTTTCCTGTGCTCCCGAAAATAAACTTAGGGCGTTTTATGGGGTAAAGAACTTTATATTAGACACATCTGTCTAGGACAGAAAAATCTCCCGAGATATCTTTTGCATCTGTCCTAGAGAATATCTCCCCTATTAGAAATCTAGGGGAGTTTTAGCGGGGATACCGTAAATCTACGGGAGTTAAAGAAAAATTCCTGTTCCGGCAACAACAGAAAGGCTCCAAATAATAAATAAAGTTTTTTTGTGAGTAATTTTAAACTTTTTTAGCTTTCTTTATAAGCTTTTGCTTATGGAGAAGCAATTTTGTGATCAATTTTATTTTTTTAGCTTTTTTCATTTAGTTTCAATTTACTTCATTTCTCTTCTTTCAGATTCTATAAAAAAGGCCCCAGATGGCTATTTTACCTTTTTTTAATATGAGGAAAGCCGCAAATATGGGCCTGTTTTTTCTTCGTTTTGGATGATCCTGTATAATGAAACAAATCAATTTGTTTTCTATTACTGTATTTTCATGAAAAATTGTGACCGAAATCTTGGAGAATTTTTATATTTTTAAATCGAATAAGTGCGAAAAAAACAAACTAATTTGTTTTTTTTATGAAATATATATTTTTAAGCATTAAGCAGTGAATTTGCGTTTAAAATTTTTATTCATTTGTTAAATTATAGTGCCACGGATTTAAGAGATGCGCAAATACTTTATATTCAATACGATTTTAATAACTTGTTTTGATCCTTATTTAAATATAAGAAATAAGTGCTCGATCACTCTGTATATATGTAAAAGGTTAACTTAAAAAAAATCGTCGTCACATGGGAAAATATGATGTTGTTTAAAATATCTCAAAAACTATAAAAAAATCATTAAAAACAGCAAAAGGGAGATTTAACTTTATACCGTAGATATACCGTTAACGGTATTTCAAATTTGTGTTTGTTAAAATTGCGAACGTGTCCTAGACGATGTATTTTTCAGACATGCCATTATTTAGGGCTAGAAATAACTAGGCGTATAGCCCCTATTTTCTTCTCTATACCCAAAGGAAATAATCTGTAATAACTCATAAAACCTATTTATTTTTATAATGGGCTAATGGAGAAAATGAGTGATTTATGTGTAGCACCAAAAAATGATGGAGAATTAATGCTATTTTTTTTCTAAACGATACCTACAGAAAAAGTATGTTTCCATTCATTAAATATGGCAATAAAATATAATATAATAGAATTATAAAGACATTTTTATTTAAAAGTACTTATCTATCGTAAAAATTTCAGTAGTTTGATGCTGACTGTAAAAAATCGAGCCGGAAAAGCTACGTTATAAAATAAGTTTGAACTTTTTATACAGGGTTATCCAACAAGGGTGATATTTGTGGCTTTTTTGTATTAAAAAAAATGTGATCCATCATGTGTACTTTATCTCGTAGAACCTAACAAAGTAATTTAATTCTTAATGGAATAACCTATTAATTGTTCGACTTGAAACTGTCTCATTTTTTCAATCCTTTTCAATAAAAAAGTTTTTGTATTCATTTTTACTAATAACAAAATTAATTTAATTATATGTTTACTTTTACCAATATATATTATTATTAGTACTATACGCTAGACTTTAACCAAATGTTGACTTTTGGTATTTTGGAATTTCAGGTATTTATTGTTACCTTTTTAAAACAGAATATTACTGTTGTTACTAAAAATAAATACGAAGTGCTTTTAATTGAAACGTAACCAACAGAATGGGCTATTTTAAAAACGAACCAATAAATAAGGTGTTCGACTACGGAAATGTTAATTAATTTTATGTTGTATCTCTTTTGTTTCAATTTAAATCATTTTTTTAGTCTTCTTCAGGATTTTACGGAAAAAAACAGGAAAAATTTTAATATATTTTTTTAAATACGCGACAAGAAGTACAAATATCTTCAGTCCTTGTTGATGACCTGTACACCCAGTGACAATGAAAAAATGGTGTTGAAACTGACGGCCGGCGTTACAGAAGTACATACTAAATCTCAAGGAATTTCTTAATTCCAGCAATATCCAAAAATTCTAAAACTCTAGACAAATGTTATGTAGGACCTTAGGAAGGATCTCCCATACAAAATTAAGGAGAGTAAAAGTTTAGAGTATTAAAATTTAACGTTATTTATTAGAAAAATTCAAAAACTTGATATTTCGGCGAATTTCTTAATTCCAGGAATGTCCAAAAATTCTATTACTTTAGCTGAATCTTCTGAACGACCTTAGGAAGGATCTTTCATGCTAATTAAAGAGAAGCAAAATTTTAGGGCGCTTAACACTGCGTTTCGACCCTGCGCAGTTCGGCTTTGCCGCTTCAGCTCCATTGAAAAAAAAATGGCTGTCCCTTGGCGGAAGTTGTTAATTATTGCAATACATGGATGTCAATGGGTAAAAAAATTAAATTAACGACTGCCATTCAATCTTGTAATATTGTTGATAGTGTCATTATAAATTAACTCTTAAATAACAAGCTATTGTGACCACGCCTTAAAAAAAGTACTTACTTTTTTTCTTAAAAAAATGACGTCGTCGGTCCATTAGCCATAAGCCAGGTAATTTCAACTTTTAACAATGTGGCTTTTCAATTTGTTGGTAACAGCTAATAAAATTAGTAACGTCTTTTTATTTAATAAAGAGATCTATCGTGTTTAGCTTTTATATTGTAAATAAAAACACTTAAAACAGGTGTTTGAAGTGTCACATTAAACAATAAGTTCACGTACATCTATTTTTTAATTTAAGCTATTTAAAGTACTTATGTTAGAAATGTAATTTCGTTTTTATCTCCCAGGGATTCCTAGTAATAGATTACTGATTTTCCGTTACACACGGAAAAGCTTGTTCCGTCGACGATTAAAAATACCTATTTTGTCTAACGATTGGGGCCCTAAGAACTAACTAACTAAATCACGCCTGAAAACACTTAGTATTGCTTGTCGTTGCAATAGAGTAAAGTAGCCATAAACGCGATTATTTCAACCTAAACAAAGTTAAATTATTTATAAAGGAACTGGATTCATTTTCTACTTATATTTCAAAATACTCTGTCTCCATTCGCATTCTTTAAAACCAATAAGGATTCTATTCTTAAGTTTCCGCATACTTTCTTTTTATAATCCAACAACACCAGTTAAAAATAGTGAGCGGAGATTAAGTCAGCTAATATATTAGTTTCTTATGAAACACTAGGAAAAAGTTGTTAAAAACTTTTCCCAGTTTTATAGTCTGATAAGGAAAACACAATTTTATGTTTTGAAATACAATTTATTATTCAATAAAATCTCCCTAAACTCAAATGCACTTGTTCCAGCAATATTCTAATTTATGGGAATAAGAATCCAAAAGACTGTCGAAATACGTCTTCCCTGCTGCGATTACCTCTTTGTTTGATAAATCGTTTTTTCCGCATGAATTTTTTGAAATGTGAGAAGAGCCAGAAGTCAGAGGAACCTAAATCTAGTGAAAAGTGGGGACGTTGTAACGATTCGTACTTTAAATCTCTGCTTTTTGCGATATTTTTTGAGTTTTGTAAAAGGGTGCGTTGTCTTGATAAATAGTGATATTTTTTTTCTGTAAAACAGATTTTTTCTTACGCATTTTTAAATACAGCTACAATAGTGACTTTGCATTGAAAAAGTGATTTAAGCACATCATTATCACCAGAAATTTATTATTAATATTTATGATAATTGATAGTAGGCATTTGTATCAAAAATTAACATATTTTTAGATATTTGTAGATGGTTTTCATTATTAGAAAGACAAGTTATGTTATGGATTCATAACACCAGTAGTTGTGTAGTGTTATGAGTCATAACATACCTCAAATACTAGAAAAATAGTTTGTAAAAACGCCATAATTAAAAGGTTGTAGATAAGATAAATTTACAAGTGAAATTATCCATATCGCCTGCATTGTCCGTTTATTAACTTGGAATCAACTAACTGCGCACGTGTTCCAGTGACAACAAACAGGGGGAGTTGAAACTCAATTTCCTACAATTAGGTAACGGCTTCTTTTCCATTATACCATCGGTCCCTTTTGTATAATACCTGTTTTATACGAGGGATAGCTGCAATTTTTCTTTTACAGCATAAAATAAATAAGTGAGAAAATATAACTGCCAATCTTTTTTACCTCGTCAAGATCTCTCTAACCTAGATCTGTTTCTATTTTTTTAAATTTTACCATACCCATGGTATGGACAAATGTTGATATTCGAATGACAAGGTTTTGTTCAGTACAAAGTTCCAAATCAAATCAATATTTGGTGTATATTTAGTTGCATATACTTAAATCGTTAAGTAATATAAAATCATGTATTAATAAGGGCTATTAATACATGATTTCGTAAACGATCTACGAAAGAAATATTTATGTAGGTTTGTATCACAACTATATAAAAACTAACGCACTTTTTGGAAGGACCTTATAGCTATCGTAAATTTTCGATGGGCCCTCAGTTTTTCCCAGGCTCTAGGTGTATACAAAAGAAGTACCATGACAACTCATTATCATACCAAATGCGGTTTTTGGGTAAACATAATAGCTGTTAATGGGCACTACCTTTATTTTTATTTACATAAATACTTCAACGAACAACCTTAGCATTTTCCCATACTTTTAAAGTAAAATTTGACTACGAGTAGCGTTGCCTAAGGGCACACTTAGGAAAAATAAAATAATAAGTTTATAATTTAAATAACTTATAATCTCTTACATCAAAAATATGTCAGGATTTAGTTGGTTATATGTACAGTGACGGCTATTAAATCTTAGGCAAAAATGTGTCAAATTTTGACTTTTCTGCCATTTTTTGTAAATCGCTCTTTTTTATCTTGTTTTACTTTTAATTACTAGAAAGAAAGCAAAAGGTAAAAGAAAATATTTATATGTTATAAAAAAACAAATTAATAAATTAATTAACAATTTAATAAATTTAAACAAACTTAAATATCCTTCCAAACAGATTTAATATTTTATTGCGGCCCCGTTTTTTTCTAAGACAGTTTAGCCTCCCAGGCATCGAATGGACCAAAACCCAGGCGTGGTCCGGATTTCCTCGTAACTCATTCCATCGCTCTAAAATTTTATCCTTAAGTTCGTTTACATTTTGCGGCCTAAACTCATTTTCCTATTTATTTTTTTAACTAATAAGCCTCAAACATTTTTCATAACATTTAAATCCGGACTACGTGCGGGCCACAGTAAAACCCTGATACGCTGCTCTTCCATCCATTCAACGACTTGCTGGCCGTATGAACGGGACACTTATCTTGCTAAAAGATAAAATTTCTGTCCGGAAATTGATCCAGTACAGAAGGAAGCATGATATTCTGTAGTAGATCTATATACCTCCGCATTGAACCTTCATTCGATAAAATAACATACACCAAGTCCTTGTGCACTCAGCCACCCCCAAACATTTACCGAAAATCGTTTACTACTTCTGTCCTTTTGGCTATATTTCTCATATATATTAATTATATGGATTCCGTCACAGTAGATCCACAGCTGATCTTCTTTCCTTTATCTCACACAACTGGAACAAGTCCCTTGAGTTTCTTGGTGAATCCCAGATCGTTGCTCTTGACATATCCAAAGCTTTCGATCAGGTCTGGCATGATGGGCTTCTTAACAAACTTCCTTCTTACGGTCTTCCACCTAAGCTTTGCTCTTGGCTTTCCAGTTTCCTTTCTAATCGACGTATATCAGTTAGTGTAGATGGTCATTCCTCCAGCTTCTACCAAATAAATGCTGGGGTGCCCCAGGGCTCAGTGCTGGCACCCACGCTGTTTCTTCTACACATTAACGATCTTCTCTTCCACAATCAATCCCATTCATAGTTTTGCTGACGATAGTACCCTCCACTCTAGTATTCAATTTCTTAAGCCACCGTGTAATTCTGATTTTGAAAACAAGCGCAGGTCAATGCAGATATCTCTTTCACAAGACCTCAAACTTATCTTGGATTGGGGCGCCAAAAATCGTGTTCAGTTTAATGCCTCAAAAACCCAGTCATGTTCGCTGTCGCGAAAAAAGTCTGCGAATGCTCATCCCTTACATATGAGCGGCCAAGTTCTGCAGAACAAAGAGTCGTTTAATCTAGTCGGCGTTACTTTTGAGAATAACCTCAACTGGCACAAACACATTTCATCCATAGCTTCGGCAGCTTCAAAAAAGTTTTCATTCCTCTTTCGAGCCAGAAAATATTTCTCTTCTTCCAATCTGTACACTCTGTATGTATCCCAAATCAGACCCTCTTTGGAATATTGTTCTCATGTCTGGGGAATGGCGTCCCCTACAACACTTAGCCTTCTGGACTCCATTCAAAAAGAGCTGTTCGTCTTATTAATGATCCAACGCTCACAGAAAGGCTTCCTCTTCTTGCCCATCGTCGAGCTGTAGGGGATCTGTCGCTCTTCTATAGGTATTTTCACGGCTTCTGCTCAGAGGAATTGGCCAGTATTATTCCTTCTCTGGCAGCTCCCAACAGAGCAACACGTAGTGCAACTTTTATGCATCCTTTTACAGTTCAGTTAGAGAGGCCCCGAACTTCCCGCTTTCTTCGTTCCTTTATTCCTAGAGTGTCAAGACTATGGAACCTGCTGCCCGCAAAGTTTTTCCTTCTCCTCCCAATCTCCAAAAATTTAAGTCCCGTGTGAACAAACTCCCTCTCACCACACTGAAGACACCCATGGTACGTTAGTACTTAGGCATCAGCCTTCGTGGACTGTCCCAAGATAAAAAAAAAATATATCAAATCGTGTTCCTTGAGGCCTGTATACCTTAAGTATCCCATTGTAGCACGACTAAAAAACTTTTTTATCGGTGAATATTACATTTTCCCGAAAATCGGAGGTTCCAAGTAAAATTGTAGAGCAAATCCAATGCGTTGTTCTTTATTTGCATTTATTAAAAACGGTTTTAAGGCTGCCGGGTGGCAGCGCAATTCGGATATTTGCCTTATTCTTCGCCGTGCCGTTCTAACCGATACTGGGAAATTGCTTTCCGTTTTTGCTGTAACTACAGATTTAAATGGTTGGTTTCTCAAAACATTAACTAAATTATTGTCTTGTTCTCGATTCCATAGTTTGGGGCGACCACTTCCAGCTCTTCTCCCAAAGGAGTGTGTCTCCCACCAATTTTTTTTAACAAAATGAATAGTACTCTTTGATGATAAGCTCTTCCACCACATCCCTTTCTGGCCAACCTCTCTGCTCAATATAACGAATAATTAATACTTTTTGATCCAAAGTTAAGTTTGGTATTTTAAAAAATATTTTTAGACACTGACAACGGAAATCTGTTTCTTTATTAGGTTTTTTTACAGGTATTTCTATTTAGTATAAGGTGGCATAAGCCTATTTTACGAAAGGAAAAAAATTGCTCAAGCTTTAATGGCCGTTACTGTACCTACATTATTTTATGCAAGTTTTAAAGGGGGATAATTTGAAATAACTTTCTATGCACTATATTGTTCAAGCTAAATAAGCATAATGACATCTAATCTAAAATAGGATCATATATAATAAATATTGATATTTTTTTAAATTAAACTACAAATTCAATCATCCACCACGATAAGTTGAACACTAATCAGAGCAAACTACGTCACCTCTATGTAAACGTCATTTTGTGTCGTGTGTATTTAAACAATATTTTTAATGGTATCGCTTAATTTTAAAGAAATATTATAAAAATGAATTTGTTAAAATTAATACGGAACGAAATCAGGGTTATACCAAAACGAAGCAACACTCTCAACAGAACAAAAAAAGAGGTGAAATCCACCGTTAAAATTAAATGCAATAAGTACCAATCAAAAGTAATTTGTTGATTACTGGGTAATGATAGTCATTTTTAAGCAGTTCGTACATCTCATCTCTTAAAGCTTAATTAAGCATCGTGAACATTACCCCGACAGACAAAAGAAACAAAAGTATAAATATAAACGCGAAAAGAATGAAATAGAGTTAAACGATCAAAGGCAAAAGAAAGAGACGGAGAGCTAAAAATATGACGTTAACCATGTTAATATCGTGAAGATGGTTTCTTTGTGTGAAAAAGGTATCTTCTCACGGTCTTCAGACTTTAAGCCGCGTGCGTGGACGACTCATGGACCAATCATTTCGGTCTAAATAAATTAGTTGAGCATACGAGGTGATTTCAGAAAATTTGTTTGTTTTGACAATTTTTAGATAAATTTAAATTGTTCAATAAGAACTTGAAGGTTTATAGTTTTACTGAATTTCCTTTAAGAAATTATTAAGTGTTAGGAATTTTTGTACTCAGGACACAAAGGCCTTTACCAATTGCAAGAAAAAATCTAGTATTGAAAAAATGGGCAAATAGTACCCTCGTAAAAAACTTTAAATTCTAATAAATAGAGTAATTCCCTGGCTAAAAATGACACACAAATGCAGCTCCAAAACGGCCCCACTTTTAAGGTGCAGGGTGTGTAAGAATGGGGTTTTTCTTTTAATTCCAACTTGTACAATTAAAACATTGGCCGAATTATCTCTTTTGCTGATAAACTTGTGTTACTATTATGAATCAATGGCGTAGCTTGGGACAATTTGATTAATTTTTGGACCGTTTTTTGTCATAACTTTTTTGGCATTAATACTATTGATAATTTGATATATATATATATATATATATATATATATATATATATATATATATATATATATATATATATATATATATATATATAATATAATATATATATTATATATAATAATATATGGGAAATTTTATTTTGGGCATATAGGCTCCTTAATGAACTAAAAAGAAAGATTAAAAGTCCTGTTAGGTGTGACTAAATGACTACTAAGCTTGGTTGGTTTAAATTACGAGCTCATTCGAAATTCACATACCCGTGAACTAATGAGAAGCCATTTTTCATTAAGTGTGTTGTGTAAAGCATATTCTGAATGTTTTTGCGTAGTACACCTACATGGCGCACAATAACATCTTAACCTGTCGATACTAAAATTGGTTGGTTTTTTAAAATTACTTAACGAGATGGCGCTAGTTGCTTCTTACGTTCAGTTGTATTGAATTGCGATTGTTCTTAAGCTGACTGCTTCGCAGTTCAAGGGTGTCTACGGCCTACATTTAGTGTGACCATCCTCAACAAGGGTGAAACACGTGTAATCGTATTGGCTGGACCCTGGTTTATCTATTTACTTGGAGGCCTCGTAATTTTAAACCAACCTTAGTAGTCATACCTAACAGGACTTTTAATCTTTATTTTTAGTTCATTAAGGAGCCTATATGCCCAAAGAAAATCTACCTATTTTTATTATATATATATATATATATATTATATATATATATATATATATATATATATATATATATATATATATATATATATATATATATATATATATATATATATATATATATATATATATATTATATATATATATATATATTATTAATTTGCTTTCTGAACCATTAACATATATTCTTCAATTTAATTCTGGGATTTTGGTCATTTATTTTGAAATTAAAAGGTTATTTTAATTTTCATATTGTTTAATTACAAACGTTTCGGCAAAAGCCTTCATCAGTGTTTATACATGTAGATGTATGTGTATATAAGTCTTTTGAAGTTTTTATTATTAATGGACAGATTTCCTTCTAGGATGTATAAACACTGATGAAGGCTTTGCCGACAGGTTTGTAATTAAACAATATGAAAAATTAAAAATAACCTTTTAATTTCAAAATAATATGAAAAAAACTCAATAAATTAAATGAAAATAATATATATATATATATATATATATATATATATATATATATATATATATATATATATATATATATATATATATTATTTTATATATTATCAATATGATCATTACTAAAAAAGTTATAAAGAAACAATGGTAAAAAAATTGCTCAAAGGTACGCCACCATCAAAAAACCCGATTTAAAAAGAAAAGGAAAATCCTCGGAAAAATCACAATTCTGAAAATTTTTCTTTCACGCCCTGTACTTGGTTTTGTTTTGAGGATGTGTTAATAATATTTTTTCCAAGAAATTTCCCATTAAGCGATGGTAAATGTTTTTGAAGCACCCTGTATATTGCATCATTCTCTTCTGCTTGTAATAATAAAGCTAAAAAAATATTTTTACTTTCTAGCTATTACCAAAAATAAAGAGTTAAATAAATTTTAGCCGAAATGCATAAACTCAATCATTATTCATCAAGTTCAAAATGTAGACGTTTTTAAGGCTGAATATACTCTTTTTCTGTTCCGAAAGCCTCCGTATGTAAGTATACAATATTTGCATACATCAATTTACATGTAAAAATTTCGCAAAAAGTACCAAACAAAACCAATACAGTAGTTCCATAAGATGGCACATCATTTGTATATTTTTAATGTCTTTCATAGATAAACCTCGCTTAGCAACCCCTTCTAAAATACCCTAACAAGAACACTTAACCCATAATGCTACAAATCCAATAAAAGCACTTGTTCTATTTTAGAGAAAATCAATATCTGATAATAAAAGGAAAATAACTTTGATAGAGAAGGCATTTTTTCATAACCTACTTGTAAAATTCGATTCTAATGCTTTTTATTTGCTTGATTACTAATTATTAGCTGATTGCATTTTAAATTGTTTCAAAATTTATAAATAACTTATGATGAATTTATAAATAATTAGACTTACTTAACACACATTTTGCAAGCTAACTAATTGCTTTAATTTACCAAATAAAAAGCTGAAACCGCAAAATATGCCGGACGTTACCCGACCGCTCACCCGAATTATATCCGGTTGAAAAAATACTCACCATATCAAAATTTAAAAATAATTTTTATTGGAAAAACCCTTTGGATGATGCAATGGAAGCTTTAACTATAATATTGATCATATCTCTTGTATATTTATCGTTTGAACTTATTAATTCTAAGCTCATCCCAAATTTTATTTACAAAACAGAATAAATACATACAATTCAATGAAATTAGATAAGGATTATATTTGGTTTAACATAAATTCCCCTTTAGAACCCTTGAAATTAAAACGTTATTGATAGCAACGTACCTATTCCCATTTTCTTCTTAATCTTCTTTAAAACCTTCATTTTCTTTAACGGCGAAAATCCACCGCTTTTCTCTTCTTTACAATTCTTCTTTTCCGCTTGGCACTGCTGGCAAGCTTCTGCACTTTTTACACCCATAAATGAGATTCAGTCACTTAATATCCCAAAATCACTTTTGAGTCACTCTTGCGCGATGTTTGGCACATTTATGCGATCGATAACCTTTATAAAGTCTGATTTGCAAGTAAAAATAGGTCTTTAAGCGATGCAATAACTAAAATTTAATCGAGAGTCTTTTATACCTCGAAATATGATAAAAGAAACAATATAGCGATATAGGACTTAAAATTAAACTAGAGACAGTAACCAAGAGAAAAACTAGTGACGAGTCTAAAAAAACAACGTATAGCAGGAAAACCAAATTAATTTCGTTTCCGATTAGCAGAAAACAAAAAATAATACTAATATATACACAATTTTAAGGACCGACGAGTAAAGTTAATGTTTATATACCCCCTACAGTCACTCTCACGCGATCCGCGATACCCAGCGGAGCTTAAGCAAAGCACGTCCCTTCGCTGAAAGCTTCGAACTGACGAACAATCCTGACGCATTCTGTAGCAAAAGAGCGCTGTTCGATAAAAATGGAGGGGATGGCAGATGTCGGCACGCGCCTTCGACCAATCAGAACGAGGACACACGCCAACTGTGATCTTGGCGGCAGAAGGCTCTAAAAAGCAGATGTGATATAGATATAGGTTTCCGAAAAGGTTACTTTTTGGTCATTTTTGATATTTTACCCTAAAAAATGTACGATGACACCAAATTGCAAATTTTTAAAAAATGAGGCTATCGTATAGTGACGAACTTTTAAAAATTGATTTAATTGATAGACAATAAACTATCTAGCTGATTATTCAAAAAATAATAATTAATATACATTTGGGGTCATCCATTAATTACGTGGTGACTTTCAATTTGGATCCCTCCCTTCCCCTTGGTGAGATTTAGTAAGATGTCGTCAGACTCTACTTCCCCTTACGTGAGATTTACTTGATGAATTTTGAAATAATTAAATTTATTTTACCCGGGATTGATTTCGTTTTACAAGAGCCCAGATTCTTATTTTTTTTTTCTTTTAAAAACACTAAACGCTATTTTTTATTTGCCTCGAAATAATAAAAATATTCAGTGGTCATGATTTTTTTTAAATGAGATTTTGCTGGCCCCCTCCCGCCCCATTTTGAGCTTACGTAATTTAATGGATGCCCCGTCCTAGGTCACAAATTTAAACATACAGGAGCATGATCTTCAATAAATAAAATTAGGAATGGATAAATAACAGAATATATTAAATTTTGAAAACCTACACAAAGTGGCCAAAAATAAGGTTTGCATGGAAAACGAAATGAATAACATAATTAATTTTATTGATATATCGATGTTTAAAAAAACAACAAATATTTTTTTGTTATCTACAGAAAGCCTAGGATTTACCGACACTACAATATCAAACTACTCTACACATCTTAACACACATACACTTGCAGCATAAATATATATGATCTTTCCAGCATTTTTATTTTCTTTAAAAAATCAGCTGCAAGAAAAACATTACATTGTATTATTACAAGTAACACAATAAAATCAGCAAAAACACCATTATTTTCTTAATCCGTCACAGAAGATCCACAGCTGATCTTCTTTCCTTTGTCTCACACAACTGGAACACGTCCCCTGAGTTTCTTGGTTAATCCCAAATTGTTGCTCTTGACATATCCAAAGCTTTTGATCAGGTCTGGCATAATAGGCTTCTTAATAAACTTCCTTCTTACGGTCTTCCACCTAAGCTTTGCTCTTGGCTCTCCAGTTTCTTTTCTTATCGACATATATCAGTTATTATAGATGGTCATTCTTCCAGCTTCTACCAAATTAATGGGTGCCTGGGGTGCCCCAGGGCTCAGTACTGGCAACCACTCTGTTTTTTCTACACATCAACGATCTTTTCTCTTCCAAAATCAATCATATTTATAGTTCTGCTGACGATAGTAACCTCCACTCTAATATTCGATTTCTCAAGACAGCCAATAAGCCTGATTTGGAAACCAAGCGTAGGTTAATGTGGATGTCCCTTTCACAATACCTTTAACTTATCTTGGATTGGAGCGCCAAAAATTGTATTCAGTTTCATGCCTCGAAAACACAGTCATGTTCGCTGTCGCGAAAAAAGTCTGCCAATGCTCATCCGTTACATATGAGCGGCCAAGTTCTGCAGAACAAAGAGTCATTTAATCTTGCCGGCGTCACATTTGAGTAGTGATCAGCAAAGCAAGACCAAGACCAAGACCGGGCTAGTCTTGGTCTTGGTCTTGGTTTTGCACCACCCGGTCTTGGTCTTGGTCTTGCTGCAAGAGTCTTGCTGGTCTTGCTTTTTTTTTGTAGTAATAATTTATATTAAGCAATCTTGAATAAAATATATCTTTTTAATATTTAAATATGAATAAAGGTGGAGACTATATTTTTTGCTTTAAAATTTTAAAATATACCAATTTTAACCTTAAACCTACACTTGAATTATTTGATTTAAAAGCATATTTTAAATAAATGGGGTTTATTTATTTATAGCACCAGGGCCGGATTTAACTTTTTTCGCCCATAGGCTAATATATTTTTATCGCCCTAATATGTCAATATTTTTTGGATATCAGAACGAAAAATTTAGCAATAAAAGAAAGTAAACTACACTAGTAGTTTTTATAAAAATGTATTAAACAAATTAAACAAAAGTAAAACATACAGAAAATTAAATATCAATTCTTTAAAACAAACAAATTTCGGGAATTTTTTATTTATTCCCTAAATATTATTTTTTTTTTTATTAATTTACCATTATTTTTTTTTAATTTATCCTTAATTTGCCGCCCATAATATTTGCCGCCCTAGGCTTCAGCCTACTCAGCCTTTGCGTAAATCCACCCCTGTTTAGTGCTCTATTTTTGGTTAAATTAAGACACAACCTTCTTTTATACATTTAGTGGCATATAGAAACATTTTAAGGATAAGAATTATATAAATTTTCTTTAAAGAAGCATATAAAATTAAAACAAATACCAAACTGTGTACTGTGTGAGCAGAAAAAAATCTTTTAATTTCAACCAGATGTGAAATTTCCGTGAAAATAATTCTGATGTAAACATTGGTTTCTGGTTAAAAAAAAGTTATTTAAAAAAACTTTTCAGTTTATATGAACCTTTTATCTTCAAATTAGTTAAACATTTGCCGTACAAAGTTTGTAGAAATACTTTATAAACAATCTGCAGATACAAGGGGGCTCAATAGTGTGACAAAGCTCGATATCTCCGAAATCGCCCATGATAGTGAAAAATTAACATACAAAAATTAAAGAAAAACAGGGCATGAAATGTAAAATTATTTTCTTTTGCAGAATTTTCCGTTCAATCCAGTGCCACTCAAGAAACCTCCTTATTTTTAGCTTTTCCCCTAAAATAAAAAAAATATGTCAAAAAATCAATTTATAAAAGATCGCCACCCTGTATATTATGCTGGAAATTGTTGTTATATAGAAACAATGTCGATGTAGATGGTTTTTAAATATCATTTTCGGTTTTGACTTTTCCGTCTAAACCGGAAGTACAATCCATTTATAAAAAAAGTATTTCTTTATCACATAGCAAATATAATTTTTAATAATCCATTACTTTCACATTTATATCTTAATTTTGAAAAGTAATCTAGTGGTGCTACTTCTTACAGTGTGGATCAAAAATAATGTATTTCTGGGTTTTGGAGATTTTTGATCCACCCTGTAAGTTGCATCACTAGAAATATGAAAATAATTTTTAGCTTCTATAACTTTTGTACCCCTAGTTTTTCTCTGTCGTAAACGATTTTGGAAATGTCAAGCTTTGTCGGACCATTAAGTCACCATCTCATTATTTTTGAAACATGTTATTAAATTTACCCGTTATCGTTGTTAAGAACTAAAAGAATAAAGTGCTTGATTTAATTATTATTTTATTAAAGAAACTCTTACTTATTGAATAATCGCCTCTTGTGGAAGTTCTTGACACATTTTTTGTCATGTCTGTATGAAATACCTCTGTATATTAAATATAAAAATTAAATATTAAAATATCAAAAAAAGTCGCAGAAGTGCAAGAGTCTTGCAGGTCGGTCTTGGTCTTGCGTAGTCTTGCACACCTCGGTCTTGGTCTTGGTCTTGCATACCCCGGTCTTGGTCTTGGTCTTGCAAGTGAAAAGGCAGTCTTGTTCTTGGTCTTGGTCTTGCTGCAAGACCAAGACCGCAAGACCAAGACCGGTCTCGCTCATCACTACATTTGAGAAAAACCTTAACTGGCACAAACACATTAACATCAATATCCTCAGCAGCATGAAAAAGCTTCGATTTCTCCTTTGAGCCAGAAAGTATTTCTCTTCTTTCAATCTGTATGTATCCCAAATCAAAACCTCTTTAAGATATTGTTCTTATTCTCGATCCCATTCAAAGAAGAGCTGTACGTCTTATAAATGATCCCACGCTCACAAAAAAGCTTCTTCCTCTTGCCCACCGACACCGACAAGCTATGAGGATCTGTCGCTCTTCTATAGGTATTTTCACGGCTTCTGCTCAGAGGAGTTGGCCAGTATAATTCTTTCTCTGGCAGCTACCAACAGAGAAACACGTAGTGCAACTTTTATGCATCTTTTTAGAGTTCAACTGGAGAGGCCCCGAACTTCCCGCTTTCATCGTTTCTTTATTTCTAGAGTGTCTAGGCTATGGAACCTGCTACCCGCAGAAGTTTTCCCTTCTCCTCCCAGTCTCCAAATATTAAAGTCCCGAGCAAACAAACTCCCTCTCACCACAATTAGAACACCCAGGGTACGTTAGTACTTAGGCCTCGGCCTTCGTGGACTGTCCAAAAATTTAAAAAAATACAAAAACAAAAACCAAATAGCAATCATCCACATATAAAACCAAAATACATCCCAGTATACCACACTTTAACATTTCTGAACAAATTTCCGAGAATATAGCATATGTTATCAAAAAAATAATAAAAAAGTAAGTCTCCATCACCAAAAAAATAAAAATAAAATGGCAGCTGCCTTTTAATGCTAAAGCTAAAACACCAAACACCACCAATCTCGAGTTAACAAATTAATCTGCAATAAATGCGGTACAAGGAAGTTTAAAGGTGTATGGAAGCCCAATACTGTAGAACAAAATTGTCCAGGCGTGCAGGGCAGCAGGGATAGGGGGATTGGCCCCGCGGAGTTTGCGCAATGAATAGTAGGTCAGAGCCGGACTTCCATAATTCTTTGTTACTATCCATAAAGTTGACATCATCAAATGTCAAATTCAAGCATTCACTGTTTTTTTTATTTTTTTGCACAAAATTGTTGGTTATTAAACGATACTACCATAGAATATTTAAAATTATTGTGTAATATTGGATTTTATATCATCTGATATAATATGGAAAGGATAGATGGCGCCACTTTACAGCCTTCTATTTAAATGGTCGATATTTTTGGGAGTTTTGTATTTTTACCAAAAATTTTTGTAAATAAATAAAAACACGATTTTTTAAAATCAATTTCAAACATTGTATGATAGTTTCATGTACTTATCACCAATTTTGTGATAAAAGAAGGGCAGTATAGTGTAAATGAGTTTATTCTAATCCTAAGATTCTGGTTGTACATAAAAAAGTGAAAATTTTTACAACTGCTTTTTAGGCATATACTTTTCACTAATAACAAACATTCATGAGACAGAACAACAGTGGTTAAAAATGTTTAGTAACCTTGGGTACCTAGGTATCCATTGTAACAGTATCCGTTAAATATTATATGTGTCTACAGTATGTCGAGCTTAAAAAGTTGATAATGTAAGATTAAGAAACTAAAAATCTAATTTATTTTTAAACAAATACAGAAAAAACAAAAAGGAACTTTAACATAAAATTGTACTTTCTTTCATTCAATTAGAGGGACCTGTATATATTAAAATTTTCCTGGCCTGCCAGTAATTAATAATTTTGATCCTTTAAAAGAAATGTATATGAATAATAGAAAATTTCATTTTCTATTATTCATAATTGATATATTATTATTTATTCGGTTACCTAACGTCTTATAAGAAGCACCTAATTTAAATATAAGAAATACTTACCTAAAGTAAAAATACCGGGTATGTTACCCTTGGATTTGCAAGAAAAAACCATACAACCTCTAGTTATTTTGTTACGATATTATAACTAACAAACAAACACAAAATTATATTCACAATTTAATAAACACTAATAACTAAAATATAAGGGTTTTTATCAATCCAAAAAACTTCTGCAACCACAAAATATAATCACAAAAAACGGTATTCCGGCTCTCATGTGTTGCCTAACTACACACTGATTTATCAGTGTGTAAGTAGGCAACACATTAAATTATTTCGTGGATTTTTGTTATTGCGCAGAATCGGCGGGGCCAACTCTGACAGTTATTTTCATACTGGACTGGACATTTTTTGATCGAATGGGCCATAGCATTGGGCTTCCATACACCTTTAAACTTCCTTGATGCGGTAGCTTATACATAGAGCAGACAGGAAGACATTTTAATATTAGGTGTAAAATATAAAAATCCTCTTTTTATATAAAGAAAATTCAAATATTTTAAATATTTTTTAGAGCTCTTTTTTGTTTCCAGATGTCGACAATTTAAAAAAAAAATATCCCTCACTAAAAAGTAAAAAACGTCTTGGAGATAATTGAACTTTACAGACATAAAATATACCCCACAACTTATTTTATGACCAAACAGATTTAATAAACTCCACGTTGTTTACAGTTCCTTAAATTTGACTAATGTTTTATTAAAAACATTTTCAGGTCCCTCATCTGTATCCTTAATTTAAATAGATATAAACCCTACTTAAGATATTTATTTTGAAAATGTAGTAGTTTTTCGAAACTGCAATCACAAATAAAAAGAATATATTGAACAAAGTAATTTGTTTTATTTATATATGGCAATATACATTCGATAAAAAAAACTTTAAAGACTTTAACGACAATAAAAGTTGATAAAAATAACATGCCTAGTTCCAAAGATGGTGAAACTGGTCAAGAAAATAATACAACCCAGTGAGCTTACCTAGTTTCATTAGAATCAGCTTACTTTAGTAAAGTCAGTAATTTTTGATAGGTCGTCACTTATGGGGTTTCTTGCAAAAAAATTAACTACTATTTTTGAGTATTTTGGTCAGAAATTATTTAAAAAAAATTGATACTCAGTGTATGATGTTTTTTCCTATTTTTTTACTTTACATAAAGGTACTAATATACAGGGCCGCCGGCCGGCGGGGGTCAGGGAAGGTCCTTTGACCACCCCTGGTTTTTTAAAAATTATTTAAAATAAAACAATCCCCGTCTAAATCCTCAAATTTTACAATATCGCCTAGGGATTGAATATGATTATTATTTAGAAATTAAAGTTGTGGTATTTTACTTGTGTTTTTAATTTAATTAATTCTGGGCTAGTAAATTAACCTAAACTTTTTGACCCCCTCTACAGTTTTTCTGGCGGCAGCCCTGCTATTATAAATATATTACCACTTAATTACTTTTTCTTCCGTTTTATAAATAAAAAACTTTGATCATTTTTGGAATTAAAGATATTATTAAATTTTTTATTTATGAAATTGATAAAAAAAAGTGGTATACCAGTACTGTCACGTAGAATAATAAAATAAGAATTGACTTATAAAGGAAGTATCACTTTTTTTTAAATTTTGACCATAATTTTTAGGTAACCTATTCGTTATTCATAGTTTTTATCCAGTTGACAGATGATGACTGTGCTATAAGATATAATTAGTGTTGACAGGTGTAAACAGAATGTTAAACAAAAAGGCGGTCCTATCTGCAAAAATACAGTTATAAGCATCTAATACTACAATCAACTGTATTTTTGCATGGAATATAGTAATTTTTACACATAAATACGTGTTTACACTCCCGAAAGTCTTAAACAAAAGTATCGCCTTATAGTAAGTAAAGCTCGGCCCGTCCACAAGTTAAATCGAGATTGAGATGAACATCTTTTATCTTGGTCTTTTCCATGTCAATCACGCCGAACTCGCCCATCTCTCTCTAACAATATAATTTTTAAAGTCAAACAGATCAAGCGTATTCTTTCTTCTCTTAATACTAAAAAATCGTCTGGGCTGGATGGCATACCAGCAATCGTCTTAAAAAAATGTGCTCCCGAGCTTGCACCCATCTTAACTCGCCTCTTTCGAATCTCTTACGACACGGGCATTTTCCCGGAGAGTTGGAAAGCTGCACGTGTGCAACCTGTCCCCAAAAAGGACCCAAAAAGTCTCCCTTCTAACTATAGACCTATATCTCTTCTTTCAGTTGTTTGCAAGGTAATGGAAAAATTCATTAATTCCCAAATCTTAAAGTATCTGGAAAAACATAAGATCTTACATGATAGACAATATGGATTCCAGCTGATCTTCTTTCCTTTGTCTCACACAACTGGAACAAGTCCCTTGAGTTTCTTGGTGAATCCCAGATCGTTGCTCTTGACATATCCAAAGCTTTCGATCAGGTCTGGCATGATGGGCTTCTTAACAAACTTCCTTCTTACGGTCTTCCACCTAAGCTTTGCTCTTGGCTTTCCAGTTTCCTTTCTAATCGACGTATATCAGTTAGTGTAGATGGTCATTCCTCCAGCTTCTACCAAATTAATGCTGGGTGCCCCAGGGCTCAGTGCTGGCACCCACGCTGTTTCTTCTACACATTAACGATCTTCTCTCTTCACAATCAATCCCATTCATAGTTTTGCTGACGATAGTACCCTTCACTCTAGTATTCAATTTCTTAAGCCACCGGGTAATTCCCATTTTGAAAACAAGTGCAGGTCAATGCAGATATCTCTTTCACAAGACCTCAAACTTATCTTGGATTGGGGTGCCAAAAATCGTGTTCAGTTTAATGCCTCAAAAACACAGTCATGTTCGCTGTCGCGAAAAAAGTCTGCGAATGCTCATCCCTTACATATGAGCGGCCAAGTTCTGCAGAACAAAGAGTCGTTTAATCTAGTCGGCGTTACTTTTGAGAATAACCTCAACTGGCACAAACACATTTCATCCATAGCTTCGGCAGCTTCAAAAAGATTGGATTCCTCTTCGAGCCAGAAAATATTTCTCTTCTTCCAATCTGTACACTCTGTATGTATCCCAAATCAGACCCTCTTTGGAATATTGTTCTCATGTCTGGGGAATGGCGTCCCTACAACACTTAGCATTCTGGACTCCATTCAAAAAAGAGCTGTTCGTCTTATTAATGATCCAACGCTCACAGAAAGGCTTCCTCTTCTTGCCCATCGTCGAGCTGTAGGGGATCTGTCGCTCTTCTATAGGTATTTTCACGGCTTCTGCTCAGAGGAATTGGCCAGTATTATTCCTTCTCTGGCAGCTCCCAACAGAGCAACACGTAGTGCAACTTTTATGCATCCTTTTACAGTTCAGTTAGAGAGGCCCCGAACTTCCCGCTTTCTTCGTTCCTTTATTCCTAGAGTATCAAGACTATGGAACCTGCTGCCCGCAGAAGTTTTTCCTTCTCCTCCCAATCTTCAAAAATTTAAGTCCCGTGTGAACAAACTCCCTCTCACCACACTGAAGACACCCACGGTACGTTAGTACTTAGGCATCAGCCTTCGTGGACTGTCCCAAGATAAAAAAAAAAAAACAAAAATAGATTATTGAACGGGCCGGGACTAGTACTAGTACGGATCACTATACTTTTTCCTATTTTAGTTTAATTCGTGATGCAGCATTTTGAATAGAAAACAAGTTTAGCTCTGTTCTAAAGAAGATCGAATACGCTTTACCAAAAGTTAGAGGTTCTCAATACTTAAAAACAATAATTTTTGTAGGACACTGTACACAACCTGTTCGTTATTCAGTAATATTTTACACTATTATACACTTTTTAGACCTACCTAATCCAAAAATACACATTTCATAAGAGCGATTACGTAAAAAAAGAATAAAATAGTGTACACTATTTCTTAATAACAAACAGACCTCTGTAAACTTTAAAAAATCAATATCTTTTTAACAAAACGATCAAAAATTCGTTTTTAAAAAATTTTCTAATACTCTAATTTATATTGTATTAGTTAAAAAAAAATCCCAAGAACCGTTTTCGAGATATTCCGAAATGAATGCTTTCAT
>JAHBCN010007060.1:0-45888 GCA_019359885.1 Listronotus oregonensis | reverse complement strand
TTTAAAAAATTAAAAAAAAAAAAAAATATATTTTTTAGGGGTTTAAATTTTAGGGTTATTGTGGAAAATTTTTGGGTTATTGGGGAATTTAAAACGATCGGTTTAATAATTTTTTTGAAATGGTGGTGGACTTTAAAAATTACATGTTTAGGAAAATCGATTCTGTACGCTCCTTCAACTGAGTTGGAGCAACGGCCATTAAAACTATCATAAATCCGTCAGTTTTTCTTCAATTGCACACAAAATTTAATACAAAATTTTTGAGATGTCATACAATTAAAATATTAAATGAAAAAGATAAAGAAAAAAAGTTTTAAATTTTTATCCCCCTTTTTTTAAAAAGTCCACAACACCCCCACCTACCCAACTTCACTGTCTGAAAACCCAAAATACAAATATGACTGAAATTCAAACGAGGACCAAGCCCAAAACCATATTATGCTTATATTAGTTTGTAACTACATCCTTATAAAATAAAAATGTTTAACAAGACCGTCTAGGCTTCTAAAAAAACTTAAGAAAGCAGTCTAAAGAAAAAAAGGAAAGAATCCCAAGGGTGCTGTAACAAACCTCTTATAAGATATGCCCAAAATAGGTTTTAGAGAATTCGTTTTTTTTTTTAATTACTTTATTAACTAAGAAAAATGTTTAATAAAATTGACTAATTTAATGATAAACTACAAAGGGCTTGTCAATTCGGGATTTAAAAAGTTTTTGAGCTGTGTACGAGTAAGACCTCAGCAGGTCCTTTGTACTTCCCCTTGTAGGCGGGAGGTTTACTGCGTCGTCCAGCCTATTGATTTATTATAGTATCTTGAACTAAAAGATTGCAGATTCACTTTTTATTTTTAGTCTAGCAAATTAGTTTAACCTGGGCTTCTAAGTTGAACAATGGCTAAATTAACTTGACTTGCTATGTTTATTTTAGAAGAAAGAACAATCGAAGACATGAAAATGCCGTAATTAAAGCAATTATTTTAAATAAAAAGGTTTGAAAATAATAACAAGGGCAAAAGATTGAAAAACGACATGACTTATTTAAGTCAACAGTTCTCAGTTCCAATTCAAGTTTTAAATAGGTGTGGCCTTTTTAGGATCTAATCTGCATAAAAATGAGAATTCCAAATGAAGTAGCATATAACATGCTAGCAGTTTATTTATTTAAATGTTGGATTGGAACTGACAACTGTCAACTTAAATAAGTCATGTCGTCCAATCTTTAGTTCTTGTTTTTTATTTTCAAGCCCACTTGACTAATGTTTTAATTAGAATTAATAAATGCTTTAATCAAGGCATTTTTATGTTTTCGATTGGTCATTCTGTTTTCTAGTGGATACAATACAAACTTTTAAATAATTTTTATAACTTTTTTTAACTTTACAGTAATTATCTTTTACACTGTCACAAAGACTGTTTTGATTAATTGTCAATATTATTTATTACGAAAAACAGGTTACTTTAAAATAATTCTAAAACGAATGCAGATAAAAAAACTGGGTTTTTGCCAAAGTGTAGGAATTTTTGCCCTCGTTGAAACCAATGTTAAAATATATCGTCGCATTTAAGTTTATCAAGAAAATTTTGAAAAACCGATTTTTGCTTAAACCCCAACCCCTCTGAAACAAATTTTCCCCAAAATAATTCCGTCTAACGCTCACTTTGAAAATCGGGTTTTGTTGTTGGCCAATTTCTTTTTCACCTTAAAAATCTCAATAACATATTAGTGTCGCCTGGAGTTTAATTAAACCTATATTCTAAACGACACTTTCCTTACCAAAAGAGCACTATTAATGCAACTTTACAATATTAATTTTTATTTAAAATTTAAAAATAATCAACATTAAGCAATGATAATTCAACTTAACAGTATTAAGGTATCGGGCGGGCGGAAATTTTGGGGGGGCAAGCGAGTGCGATGCGTGCATGTGGCCCGGGAAAGTCACGAGATTAGAACTTCGCATCTTTTACTGAATCGATTCATTTGATTTATTTCCCTTGAAAATATTCGTTCGCAACCGATTCATTTTTTTATGATCCCAGTTGGACTCTCGGTTTTTAAATTTTACAAAAAAATTGATATGTGTCTTAAATAAAGAAATATTTTTTATTTTATTTTGATATAATTATTATTTTAATAAAAATATTTGAAATAAAATTTTTTTAATTAATAAAAAACCTATAAATGTACCTCCCAAAATTTAAATTTTTTTAAAGAATATTAAAAAAAATAAAGTTCTTTTAGTAGCCAAAACTGACTCGAACCGACAATACGCATAAATTGTTTTCCTAATACACCTCTGGTAATTGAGCAAAATCGGGAAAAATAACAGACCGCTCGCCACTTGCCAGGTCGTAACACAAAAACGACCGATTTGTCGTCATAAAATACCGAATTACCGAATCTTTGAGTTTTTAAATCCGATTTGCCTTAGTGGCCCCCTTTTGGAAACGAATCATCCAAACTAAAGGGTTTGTTATTCAACGCAGAGCAAACGGGCAATTTGGGTCAACGATTCGAACCCATTGAAAACAGGAAATTAATTTATTCAAAAAGTGCACTGATTCGTTCTTTTTTAAAAGAATCGTTTGCGAAACGACATATTTCTACGTCAGTCTCCGGACGGTCAAGCCGCGGCTGTGTATTTGGGCACCTGCGCTCCGCAAACACGGACCGACGAACGTTGACGGACTAAAAAACAGGATTGCAAATAAATCGTACAATTTGTTCGCGCCAAACGTAAATCATAATTGAAACCCTCTAATTTTAATTTTAATTTTTTTTTATTTTTTCCAGATTGGGGACATAAAAAAATCCCCGTTGGCAAGTTTTCTTGACCGCAACAAATATAAAAATTTTAACACGTGTCTTCGGAGGTGGGCACCTCACCTGCGACACTTGAAAGACACTAATATCTTTTCGGTGTTTGATACCTATTACTAAATATCTTAAGACATAAATAGCTTTGGGAACGCTTTAAAAAAATATTAAATATTTAATATATTTTTAATTTATATTTATAAATAAGATAGGAAAAAATATGAACTAGTAAATGGATGTTTTTGTAGTAGAAGGATTTTAATTTCAGTGAATTTTAAAATATAAAGTAGCTGAAGTTACAAATCATCCTGCCAAAATCACATTAGCCCCACCGGGGGCGCTCACCGCCCCCAATCGGCCTCCAGCCCCCACGGGGGCGTTACCCTACCCTGAGAAAGACTGCTCCTAGATGGTGTACTACAACCTAAACGAAACCGAAAAGGACGACATTACAAAGAGCTTTAAAATTTCTTTTAAATGAGTGCTCACTTGAACTATTTTTGATAAAAAATGTGGAAGATAAAGCTATTTGAAAGTTGCATAATTTATCATCTTCCTTCACCCTTATTATTAGATATACGACAAAAAATCCTTAATGAAATTAACACAGAATTAGTTAGATTTACCGTTGCGGTTGCGCCATCTCGGGTGGTTTTAGAAACTTAAAAATAATTATCAACTATTTCTCTTGACCACTTTTACCAAAAATATTTCTCTTCAACGCTGTGTGATAAATAGTTTCCGAGGTACAGCCGGCGTCATTTTTTATTTGGACACCCGGTACAACGTTTTCAAAAATGAATATAAATTTGAATTATTATAGGTAAACTAACAATTTTTTAATTCTTTTATGCTATAAACCTCCACACACGAGAAAAATAAAAATAATAAAACGTTTTCCATTAAAGGCAGCTTTCCCTTTGAGCTGCTCATATTCCATAACTTATTTAAAACTCAATAAAAGCAAATCCGTTTCACGCCTTTGAACCAGTTTTCAAGTTGGACGATTATTTGCAGCGCTGCTGCGATTGCAATTTTACGTCAATCACCTTTTCACATCCATTTTCTTTCAAGTTTTAGCGGAATCCGGTAACTTTTCTAACAAGAGCTGCTCTTTTCCACGCTTCGCTGGACGTTTTTAACTTCGCACAACAGTCTTCTTTCAAGTCAATATTTGTTAAGTTTTTCCTTTATATCCGTGTGCACTTATCGTCTATATCAGTAAGCTGTCATGGCCAGGCCTCTCTGATACATCATCTAGTAAGTATTTGTGTGAAAAATTCATAACGAAAATATTTGTAAAGTGAGTGTTTTAAATAATACAGGCAAAGTTAAAACGTATCCGTAATAATCCAAGGATACAGGGTGTTCCAAATTCGAGCCTCATTATTGGGATTTTGATAACTTAAAGAGATACAAGGTCGGTTAAATAGAGGTAAAGTTGCGCAATTTGATGTTGATCAAAATGCCACCTAAAGTTTTAAATTCAAAACGCGAAAATTTTGGAAAAAACCCAATATTCGCGATTTTATTTTTTTTTTTATGACTTTATTTGAATAAATATAACAAAATAAAATTTACATTCTTATTGCTATTTTTTTTTTTCTACAAGATAGTGTTATAAAATTTACACATCGATGTTTGGTCATTGAGCTGCCATCATCAACTTGTTTTTTTAAATATTGTCCTGGATTTTAACTACGGATTTAGAGCCTTTGGATCCCAAACCAATTATGTTACACTTTTTTGAAAAATCATTTTTTAAAGATTTCGAACAATTTTTAAAAAAGTGCAATAATCTGGTTTTTTTCTGCTCTTAAAATTCGTTATAAAACGGGGCCGTAAAAAACAAAGTTGATAAAGGCAGCTCAATAAATCGTATGTAAATCAAAAAAATTTTTTAAAAAAAAAAAGGGAATGAGCAATTTTATTTTTTTATATTTTATTCAAATAGATTTATAAAAATTAAAATAAACAACAATATTTTGTTTTTTCAAAAAACTTCAAGTATTGAAAAATTTTTTAACTTTTGAATAACATTTTTAAAAGCAAAAAAACTTAAAATTTCTTTAACAATATCTCCTCAAGTTCGAGATTTCAATTTTGACGCCTTTTGGGGCACCTAAACTGACCGTAAATAAATTGTTTGTTTTGTTTGACTTAAATGACGTCACAATAGAGCAAATAAAGTCCATTTTTTGTGGCTGATTTTGTTTTAATAAGTTCTCGTTGGGTTACTCGCCTGGAAAATTTCAAGATGGGTTATTTTGATCCGGTCCCGGTATAGAACTGAGGGGCTGTCCTATTGACGCCGATAAAAATTTCAGATTGTGAAACAGGAAAAAGGGGGGGAAAGGGGCCCAAAAACTACCCACTTTTTTTCTTCCCCGAAAAAAAACTTAAAAAAAAAAAAAAAACATTAAAAAATTTTAATTTTAAAATTCAAATTTCCCCGGGTTGCTTTTTTTTACAAATGTTACTGGTCCGGGGTAAAAGTTAAAAAAAGAACGCGGTCAAGAAGAAGGAAAAAGTCCCCCAAAAAAAAAACAAAAAAACCTATCTCTTTCGGTGGGAAAACGTTTTCAAGATAAACTTAAAAAATAAAAAAAAGTAAAACTAAATTGTAAAATTTGGTTTAAAATTTAGAAATTTAAAGTGGAGCTTTTTAATATTATGATGTTTTTCATAAATGATATCATTTTGCTTGACTCTATATTTATAATTTTTAAAAAGAAAAAAAGGGTGGTTGTTATTAAATTTTAATTTTAAAATATTTCAGCATAAAAGCGCAGGTAACAATGTATTATTTTAAAATTAATAGATATTAATGCTACACATTTATCTTTATTTAATAATATAAAAGCACTGTCTTGTATTTTAGTTTTTAAACAACCTACACATAAAAATAGATACCTAAATTTTAATTTAATCACCCAAAAATGGTAAAGAAAGGAGTTGAAAAGTTTTTATGATTGAAATAAAATAATTTGTTCCGATTAAAATAAAAATAAATAAAAAAGAATTTGTAAAATATATTTTAAATTAAAATTATTATTCTCTTAATTTAATAAACAAATGTTTTCAAAAATTTAAGCAACCAAATTTAAAACAAAATAAAAATAGACCTATTACAAATTTATCTTTACCATATACTTCTGCCTCATCAAATAATATTTAAAAAGTAATAGATTTTGGCCAATAAGTCAGCTTAATTCAATTCTTAATACTTACAATTATTAAAAATTCAACAACGGTTTAAGTAAACAAAACGTTTTATGTTTAATGATTTTAGTAGCCAACCTGTCAAAATCTGACATTTTGTTAAACACATTCTAAACCATTTTAACTTTAACAATTGCTAACCCTTGCAAAAAACCGCGATAACCCCGTATTTCAAAAACTATTTTTAAAACACAAAACATTATTACTACTCAAAACAAAACCATACCTCTTAACGAAAACACAAAAAATTTTTTAATAACACAAAAATTTTGGGATTCCATTGTCTTTATTTTGTTAATTGCAACGTTTCGGTTAGTGATGATCTCCCAACCGTTCTCAAGTATTTAAAACCTTTTTAAAAATCCCTTATTAATACTAGTTTGACCGACTTTTCACGGTTCACCAACGGCTGCCAGATATTGGAATTCGACACTAGGTTTGCTAAATATATTTTGGTTTTCAATTTACAGCTTCTTTTAATTTTCTTTTCTTTCAGTGAGTTTCGACCTAAAGTAATTTTTCTTCCGACCATTGTATGCGGTGTTTTAAGGCCAATCATAGCTCTAGGGAAAAGCACCCAGACTCACTGGCAATCCTTTTAGAACTAATTAAACCATTAGTCGGTAGTCACCATCTTTTGTTAAAACTACGGTTATTTTGTTGAAATTTAAAATGTAGAAATAGGACAAACGTATTTTACTTTGATGTAAAAGTCTGTACAAATATTTCCAATGAAGAATCGTTAAGCATCATTTGGGACAAACACAGAAGTGATACCTTATAGAACGCACCACCCTGCCGCTGGGAGTGATGGAGTGTTGGGTGCCTGTAGTTCTTACTTTCAAGTGAAAGATGAGTACTATTTGGACGATGGACTTCCCTGGGTTCATTGCTCTCTCCAGTGGCGCAAATATTTATATGGAATGGTTTGAGGAACACCAAATTGCCATAAAACAAACCAAAAGTTTGGCTCCGATATGTTGACAATACTTTTATTGTATGGACAGGTAATGACGAAGAACTTGAAGGTTTCTTAAAACATTTAAAAATTTTTTTCGACCTCTATCAAATTCACAATGGAGAAGGAACAAAATTCGGCTCTACCTTTTCTCGACGTTTTAGTCAAACGAAATAATGGACAAATACAAACCTCGGTATACAGAAAGCCTACCCACACTGGACAATATTTACACCAGAATTCCAATCACTCTAACGAAACGAAGCAGGGAGTCATACGTACTTTATATAACCGCGCAGTGACCTTATGTAACAGTAAGGAATCCCTGCAAGCCTAAATCAGCAATATAACTAGGGATCTCAAGCAAAATGGCTACAGTGAGAGATTGGTTAAGAAAACAATCGATAAATATTAAGATTAGACAGGAAACTCTAATTTAAATAAGACTCCACAGGACCAAATATTTATGACTATTTATATTAAAAGAACATCAGAAAAGATCAGCGGAATAGCGGATAGGTATAATATTAAAACAGCATTTAAATCCCAAATGACTTTGAGAAGTATTCTTACTAAGACAAGACCGGTCAACAATGTTTCAAAAAATGTTTGTATCTACCAAATTCCCTGTGAATGTGGTGAGGTATACATCGGGGAAATAAAAAGACCACTCAAAATTATAGTAAAAGAATACAAAAAACATACGAAACGAGGTGAGACGTCCAAATCAGGGTTTGCCGAACACGCATGGTCAAAATACAATGGTCGGAAGCAAAAATTATTCATAAAGAAACCCACTGGAAAAAAAGAAAAATTAAAGAAGCTGTAATAATTGCAAACAACCAAAATGTATTTAGCAAACCTAGTGTCGACATTCCGAATATCTGGCAGCCGTTGCTAAACCGTGAAAAGGTCGTAGCTTTTAAAGAATAGTTTTAGTAATCACTTGAAAACGGTTGAAGATACATCACTAACCGAAACGTTGTGTATCAATTAACAAATTAAGACAATGGAAGTCCAAGATTTTAGTGTTATTGAAATCATAACATTGTCTAACACTTTTAAAGAAACACAAAAAATGTTATTTTTAAAATTCCTTGTAAATGCAATAAATTTTATATAGGTGAAACTTCCAGACCATTAGTCAAACGCATAAAAGAACATGAAACATACATTAAAAACACAGAATTCTACAAACCAAAAATCTGTCAACACGTATTTGATAAAAATCACATTAACTGAAATGCTAAAGTTGTTCAAAAACAACCTAAAATGAAAGAAAACGCGTTTATATTATTAAATAAAGATAAATGTGTATCATTAATATCTGTTAATTTAATTTTTTTTATCTTTGTGGCAACTCACGGAAAGTTTGATATACAATCTTTTTTGAATATACATATACATATATACTCTAAAATCCCAAATTTTCATATTGCCGGGTTTTCAGATGTTTAAGGCCATCTTTTTTTATGACTACGATTCCGTCAACACTGCCCAAGCACTGAAACATGCAAATATTGCATTTCACAGCACCTTTTAGACAACGCGGTAGTTATTTTGCCCAAATAACTATCAAGCTCTCATCTGCCCGGCGGGCTGGTTCGAACCGGATAGCCGCGCGCGAGCAGGCTCTGACACTCGCTCGATGAACTATCATGGTGCTATCTTGATGAAGAATTTCAGGTAAACTTAAATCAATAACATTCTTTTTTTTGAAAATAATAAAATGCAATAAATATTAAGTACTTTGGCTCCCAAGCAAATTGGGGTCCAAGAATGGGCAAAGTAAGTGTTAACATCATTAACATGTTTTTCAAACTCGCTTTAAAAAAGGGCTATTTTACGGACTCATTTTAGTCTATAAAATGAATCTATTTCGGATCCAGTCCAAATAAATCGTCATGGCAACTTATTTCAATTCAACAGTTAAACATCTAAATTTTTTTAATTTTGACATATTTTTTTAAATTCACTGGCGTTGTCGAACGACATAATAAAAATGTTAAGTGTTTTTTAAAGCATAAACAACAACATGTTGTTTGTAACACGTACCTAAATCAGTTTTTTGGGTCTCATCTGCTATTCCGAACTTGGCTTCCTCTCGTCCGAAAACAGCAAGATTCGTCCCAAAAAACTTGGTATGTATGTTAATAACTATTTACGGATACAACTCCCTCTTTTACACAACGTAAAAAAACACTGCAAAAATCATCAATTAAATCAATTTAAGTACGAATTTTTGCAACATCCAACCTGTTCGCCAGATTTTGTCCCTTTGACTTTTAGCTGATTTCATACCTTTAAGTAGTAAAGCTGCGAGAGAATATTTCGATAGTTATTTGAATTTGCTGTTCAGCGGTGAAATCCATAAATCCAAAAATATCCTTAACAGGTTAATTGATGTTTGTAAAGAATAAATTGAATAATACCATATGTTTAAAACCATAAGATCAAATGACAAGACTTATTGAACAACCTGAAACAATTCTGCAATTTTTAACAGGACCTCTTGTTTTTTTTAGGATTTGCACAACATTATTTGGTTATAATATTTTCCAAGGCAAAATATTTTCTGAATATACCTTAATAATGATTGTAACCCTTTTATTTTATAAATACCCCATAACGACTTAGAATTACTAATCGCAAATTACAAAAACAACGTCGTTAAAAAAGAAAAGCCTTTACTTTCGAATCTTTACAAAGTTTGTTCCCGCTGACAGAAATTTAACCCTTTTAAAAGAATACATTTGCAAGTTTAATTTTTAATTGGACCTTCTTTTTAAGTTCAGCCCATCTAGAATTTGTATTTTTTAAGTTTTCAAACGACTTTTTAATTGCGAAAGAAAAAAACTTGACGTTGTTAAAAAACGTTAATGAAACCTAATTTTAATTGGAAAAATGTAAGCTGTGTTGATTTCAAACAATATTAATTCTCCTATTTTTTTAAGAATAATTAACAAATAATGAGAAACAGGAAAACTCATAAGACTTTAAGCAACAAAAGCACAGAGGTTGTCCTTTAACTTAGTTTTGTACACGTATTCATTTTTTGTTAAATTATTTTATTTTTATTTCTTTATTCTTTTTATTTGGTACATTAAATAGACTTTTTAAGACAAAAATCCCTCCCCCCATAAAATTATTTGAACTTATACTAATATACAACTGACCCCCAAATGTTTATATTAGCCTCAGATTTCTTGGAAGGGTCGAGTAGGCCATTTATAGCTAGTAGGTTAAAGCACAGGATAAAGAAGGAAATGCTTTTAAGTATTTAAAGGATAAATTTTCTTGGGCAATTGTTAAAAGATGCTTACTTCAGGCAAATGAAAGTAGAGCATGAAATGCATTTGAAAGTGTTTACGACAATTTTCTTGGAAATAATAAATCAGAACTCGTTGAAAAACTACTCACAGCCATTTTAGAATGGAACATGTCACTAAAACTTTAATTTCTCAATTTTCATTTAAACTGTTTTTTTGGGTAGGAGCAATATCAGATAACGGGGGCGTTTTTCCAAGATTGGCCTTCATAAGAAAAGGTATACAGACTATTGCTGGACCCCAATATGAGATACATCCAGGAGTCCGTATTAAAGAAAGACGTTAAGAAAATAAATATTAAATTTATTAAAATGTATCTAATAAAGTAATAAACCCAAAAAAACACCTTCTGCAGATGCCAACCACTCGTGCTGGCGAAACGTCAAGAAGACAACTCACCGACGACGGCCTAACAACCCAGAAAACAGTGGTCTATCTAATGCCTCCAGACTTTCTCGTACCACAAAATACTGATGGTATGATCCCGACACCGGACATTCTCACAGTTTTCAAAGGATAATATTTGGACCACTAGCCGATATATTTTTTTGTCTTTTGTTTCATCAAATGATAATTAAACCAGCTTTAAAATACAGTCCGGTCTCTTCTTTCATAAAATTAATTAAGGTTAATTGCAACAAACCTCAATAAGTTACAGTTTTTTAAAAATAGGTTTATTTAAGACAATTTAAGCAAATTTTTTTTAAGGAAAATTTTAGCGTTCAAATGACAGTTAACCAATGGTAAAAATAATTTCCCCCCAAAAACATCTTTTCCTCTTTTGGCAGTCTTAATGGGGGGTTTTCCCCAAAAAAACAAAAAGGAAATTTAAGGATTATATTAAGCCTAACATTTTTTAAATATTCTTTTATATTGGGGTTCAAAGTTCTAGTGGGTACTTGGAGATTTTAAATTTAATTAACGTGTACGTGTTAATACTAGTGGACATATTTAACTTCTTTTAAGACTCATTTTCGTGGCCAAAATACACTGGTTATCGTATTTTAAGAATATTTAAAAAAAAAATAGTTATTAAAGATCTTTTGCAAAACTTAAAATGCGACTTTTTACCTAAACAGACCTTAAGGTTGTTATTAAAAAAACAATAAAAATACTAGACTTAATAATTAAATAGTTATTTATATATCTGTTAAAATCAGTTTTATGGCACGAATGTGAAGGTTGGCAGATTAAAAGCAAGGCGGTTATGCAACTCACAGGTTCTTTAAAACGTACTTTTAACAAAAATATCTAAAATTTTTTTGCTACAAACGCAATGCAGTTAAAAATTTATTTAATTTAAAAAGATATATTTTTACATAGCATCTTTTAAAAATAATTGAAGTTGGCATTTATTAATGAATTCTAACAACCGTTGTTGATGCTGGTTGGGTATCCCAAAATTGGATACATCGTGTCGGTTTTAGCTCGTTTTTTTTTACTTTAAATTAACTTGAAATAAAAAAAAAATGTAGGAAAAATTATTTTTTGCATCGACCCAGTTTAAAGAAATAGATAAGGGCCCGTAGAGCATCCTGTTTACTCCCAAAAACTTATAAAAATCAATTAATATAAATGTTTTAAATAAATAAACGTTATACCCAAAATTGACACTAGTGCTTTAAAAAGGTACTTTAAGGCATTATGCTTAAATTTCATTTAAGGCATCTAGATTTTTAAAAATTTAATTTTTTAAAACGTTTGTAGAAGAAATATTAAAGGCTTTTCTGGTAAAAAATTAGCGTTTTAACTATATAGCCCCTGTAAATTTTGTATGTTTTATTTTTTTATTTGTAAACCTTTAAAAGTTTTAACTTTTAGATTAATAAAAGAATATAAAACAGAAAAAAAATTCCTTATAAATTTGTTCTAAAACAATGAAGATAAAGGTAACTATAGTCGGAGAGCAAATGACACATGTTTCACGAAGTGTTTGAGTCAGGTAGAAATTTTTGATAGTTTTTAGAATAGATGAGTAAGTAATTGACTGATTGTCCGACCTACCTAAGTACACCAGGTACTGCGCATACAGAAAGTGCGCCACTTTTTTTATGATTGCCCATTGTTAAACCCCGAAAAAATGATCGGTTTTATGCATACATTTTATAATATATATAATTGGGTATTATCCATATATTTTAAACAAAGCAAAATATACATAAATTCGTAGGGACGAGTCCCCAGGTCAATTTTATAATCTTACAAGTCTGTATAAAAGAGCCGGTACCGAATATTTCAGGTATAAAAACATGGGTAAGACGAAGAAGTTTAAAGGGACTGCAAAACGACTCGTGACGTCACATCGCATATAAATTCAGATTGTTTAGGTATCGATTTTGTCTATTTCCAGTTGTGCTGCGGTAAATCTCGACATATTTAGTATTTTGTTTTATTTTGCGTGGCTAAATAAAATGTTTTTCATTTATTATGGCTAACGAAGGATTTGTCAAGGCTTCCACAAACAATTTACCCTCTTTTAATATGTTTATGGTGATGAATTACATTAAAAATGATGAACGTTTTAATTCAGGCGAAATAAAACGTGCAAAAGTAGCATTGTAAGTATTTTTTTATATTAAATAAAATAAAACATCTTTTATACAATACTTGATGTATAAATTAAATTAGAAAAAATATATTTATGTAGGTATTTATGTATTTGTTAATTATAACCTTATTTCTAAATAACATTAAAGTAGTCTTCACAATAGAAAAATTTTCTTTTTGAATTTGGCATATCACATCCTGCTGCTGTAAACCATCGTTTCTTACGCGTATAATCCCCCCAAGGCACACATACAAAAATTTTGTTAGGTGTACTCACAGATGTGCTAGTGCAAAGGGGCACCAAATACCATTTTATTGTGTGATACATACATATTCTTCATTCAAACAGCAGTGAATGTTTCTTAATATTAACAAAAACTTAAATTTTTTCGACTGTATCCACGTAAATAATGCCTTAATAAAATTAAACCTCGCTTAAAAGATGACAATATATTAAAAGCACAAATAACGCTTTACTGTTTATATGCTCTGTGACGTCAGACAGCAATGACCTTCGGAAAACTTGTTTTGGTGCCAATTCTTGGCGTTTGAATTTTAAATGGTAGTTTTTGCTTGAAATATGTTTTTTAATTTTTTTTAGGTTACCATACGATTTTTATGCATATATGCTATCATTTTAGGTTTTTTTTTAAAAACGTGAATATATCCAATTATGACGCTAATAAAATTCCAGCGTGAATTAAAAACTTTTTTTAATTTTGAGAAAAACCACTTTTGGGGTGGTTTGGTTTAAAATTAACCCCTTTAAAGTGATAACATTTTTGGTTTTTATTTAAAACTAACTTAACTTTTAAATAGTCTTTGTTGGTTTTGAATCAAAGACATTTCTTGGAAAAAAATTCTCACCTTTTCTATATGCGTAGTACCTAGTATACCCAAGTAGGTCAGGCAATCAGTCGATTACTTACTCATCCATTCCATCTACAATCTGCTTATTTTCGATCGAGAAAACAACAGGTAAGTAATCATGGTTACTGACTTTTCTAACTAAAAACTTTATTATTTGTTATAACCATGGTTACTGACTGTTTGAACCAATGCAATACAGTTTTTGTTTGGGTATTTTTCTTAATCAAAAAGAATTATAGTGTAGACACTACTAAAAAAAATTCTACCTGAATCAAACACTTCTTGAAATATGTGTCATGGGCTCTCGGACTACTACGATTTTATGTCATGATTTGTTATGTTATGTCATGTAAAGCATTGTGTCAAAGTAGTAAAACAGTATGAAAATTAAGAAATTAATATATCACCAATTTATTATAAAAAATGAACTGTAGTGATAGTGATTCCACTGATAAGTAGAAAGTGATTAAAGTTTAAACTTAAAATTTCGCAAAATGGCTGAGATATCCCACCTTAATATTTATATTATGTTGAAGCTCCTCTGTTCGCTACACATTCGTTAAGTCCTCGCGGCATTAATCGGATTAGGTGATTGATGTATTTTTGTTGTATTGTATCCCAGGCCATCTTAATTTGATTTTGTAGAGATTCCAATGTTTGTAGAGGGTGCGGTGAATTTTGCAACCTTCTTCCCATCATATTCCATACATGTTCGATGGGGGAAAGGTCTGGAGATCGAGGAGGTCAATGAGGCGGATTTACACCGGGCGCTTCTAAAAAGTCTAAACTAACACGTGCGTCATGAGGTCGTGCATTGTAAGCTTCTGAAAAAATGGATTTTTTAATGTTTTCAAAAAGGAAAGCAGATGTGGTTGTAAAACTTCGTGGATATAGCGCTGGGTAGTCATGCTACCTCGATAAACACTAATCGTGACCTGCTGCCGTATACAATGGCACCCACAGTGCAATGAATATGCCGTTCGATCGAAAATTGGACGTTCCGTCCTAGACCATGTCTCCTTCTTACTCTTGCACGGCCATCATGTGTGCCCAAACAGAATCTGGACTTGTCTTTGGCGTCCAGTAACTCTACCTCGTTGATTTCGGCCTTCTTGAAACCACGCTCGACAAAATCTCATTACAGTAGCTTTGCACCCGATTAATTCTGGGTGTTGCATTTTCTATGTTACTTAGTATATATTTGACTTTTGGTCATGTTTTAAAATATATTTCTTTACACTACAAAACAGTTTGTTTGTAGTTTTGATGATGGTTTAAATATTTGAATAAATCGAATTGTCAACAAAAGCTTTTCTTTTATATTTTATTAATTTATGACCGCAAAACCAAGAAAAAATCTACTAGCTACTTAACTCTAACATTTTTTAGTTTATAATTTACTTTTTATATTTAATGCATTCACGTTACGCCAAACTTTTATTTTCTGTGCAAAAATATTAGTGGCGGTTCTAGAATTTTTCTATCTAAAAAGTGTGACATGAGACCCACACCAAATATATACCAGATTTTATTGGATTTAAGAAAAAAAAAATTTTTTGAAATGTTCCAGAAAATTATAATTTTTTAAGAGCCCCCTCAGGAAAAAATTGGACTTTTAAAGCAAAAAGTCATCATTAAACATTTTATTCAATTTTTTTTATATTATTACGTTATGATAGTTGGTTTTAATTGTTTTAACCAAATTAATTTAACATTCTTTTTTTCCTTCGTCTCAGGACTATTTAAAAAATGGTCCGCATTTAAAATTTGCGTCAATAAATCTTGGCAATAGTTTAAAGTTTTAGAAGAGCTCCAAAAGAAAAAGAAGTCACGCGTATATAAATCTGGAGAACGTGGTGGCCATCTTATTGTGCATTATTTTCTCTTTTAGTTCATTAGTATTTATTTGTATTTTTTTATGAATTTGATTAAAATTTAATTTGCAAATTCCGAAATAATTAGCATCTGGTATATATTTGGTATGGGTCCTATGTCTCACTTTTTATATTAAAAAAATTTATATTTCTAGAGCCGCCACTGGCAAATATTAAATAGCTATAAAAACCATTAATGTCTCGGTCGCCAAAAAATAAACAAGCATTTGTCCTAAATTACCATTTGTTCGTGACATTTTCTTGTTCTTCGCTTCAGAATTAGAGAGATGCGATAATTATGGCATGTTTAAATAAAGAAAACCGCCAAGAATATTTACTTTAAAATTCTTTTGAGACCCTTGAATTTTTGATAATTTTTCGTGTAAAAATATTTTTTTTGTTCCTCTTAGGATAAATATCAGTGAAAATAAGATTTCTTTAAAAGTATTAGAATTTTTTTTTAACCATATAAGTATAACATAATAGGTTCTGTTAGTGTTAAATTTAACATGTATAAAGGTATTTAACATTTAACTGTGTTTTAATTAATCTTCAGGCTTTTATGTTTCCTTGCCTAATTTTAAAGAAATTAATTAATTTTTTTTTTCCTAAGAAAATGAAATTTAAGAAAATATTTTTTTTCTATAAGCGTGCGAAAATTATTATTTCTCGTACTTGTGCGGAAAAAATTTCCGCCTGTTTTTTGGTGGGGTTAAAAGGGGAAATTTTTTTTAAAAAGATGTCAAAAACCGTTTTTGCTTTTATTTGTATGTGGCTTATTAAGATCAAAATATTGAAAATTGCATTATATTGTTTTTTTAATTAAAAAATAAAATATAATAATTTTATATATTAATATTAAATTAAAAAATAATAAATTTTAATAAATAAATATAAATTTTTTTATAAAAAAACCCCACGCTTTCGGGTTTTGGGGCAGCCGAAAAAACTTTTTTGCCCGTCAATGAAAAAAACATTTTTGTTTTTTGCGTAAACCTTTTTTTCCTTTTTTCCTTTTTTTAATGAATTGGAGGTTTATTAACAAAAAAAGGAAATGAAAAATGTTTCAAATCAAATCTTAAACAAAGCTGAAAGTGTAAGACGGATGTGCTAAGCGAAAAATCAAAGAAAACATACGAGAAAGAGCACGAAACTTTCTATAAATAAAGGTCGTCAAATGAGTAAAAAGAATTTAAAAAAAAACGATTTTTTAGTATACTTTGCAAAGCTTTCGACATCATGCTTACCTGCTACTTTATTTTCATGCTAAAAGCAATGCTTAAGCTAAAGAAAAATGTTGATATGGGCAAACTTTTCAAATTAATTGCATTTCTTAAGAAAAAAATGGTCGCGTATAGACCTGAAAAAATAAAAAAATTTAGTGCAAATCAAGTTAAAAAAATTTTAACTGCAGCTCATGATCAAAATTAACTTGTAATAAAAGTGATTTTTGGTATAGCCGGTGCGGGAGAAATTAACAAATTTATCAATGGAAACGTAAAAATAAAACAAAATCCGTTTTTAATTAAAATACCATTTTACAAAACACACAACAGTAAAACTTTTGCAATTACTGGTAAGAAAAACTTGAATATCGTTTGAAAATACATTGCTTTTATCGTTAGACATTAAAATACGCATAACAAATTTTTTGTTAATTTCTAAAATAAGCAATGTACTACCCAGTGTATTAAATTAATAAATTTAAAATGATGCCCTTTGATGCAGCAGCTTTCTTGAGACTGCCAAATCCTGAGCTGAGGTCACTATTATAGACGATCTTCTGCGACTACGCAGATGCTGGTGTAGATATCACAAATCTCAAACGTCATGGTAGCTGGCTGTCAACAAAAGTCACTGAGAGGTACGTGGAAAAATCTATTAAAAATAGAAAAGATATAGCTGCCAGGTTTTAAAATCTCTAAAATGTACAGCAACAAACGTTACCTCTGGCGACGTCGTCTTTACTTTCCCATAGCAAGGGAAGTACTTGTGTTCCCACTTCCCCACAGCCAATAACAAGTACCTGTCAAAAAAATTAGTGTAGAGCTAAACTGATTACTGTCTTTTTCCTCTCAAACACAGGAAAATTAACGGCACCAACAAATACAGATCCTGCCGATTTCATTAGAAAACCAAGTTGCCTCTGCTATTAATTTTAGTGGAAATAATTTTATCATTAATAATAATGTAAATATAGTTATTTTCCTAACAAGTGCGCAAAGTGACTTGACTGCTTGCTCGAACTCCGCTTCGCGTCGTTCGGGCAACGGCAGTCGCGTGCGGAAAAGTCACCATGCGCAAGCGTTAGGAACAAAATTTTTCCTACGAGCGTCAGATAATACCAATATTAAAGCAATGATTATTTTTTAAATTATGTTTAATCTGAAAAAACTACTACAACATATTTATAAATGGGAATTATTTGTTGATAACATTTACAACAAAAGAACAGTTATTAGCATATTGTAAATTAATTGCAGAACCTGTAATTTCATTTAGCGGTGGCTTATGGAAGCGCTTATTGTACGGCTTGATGAAGGTTGACTTAGCTCAGGAGGAGTTGTTCATGGTCAATATTTTATTCGACATATCCTTTTTCTGATTTGTGGATTCATCAATGTAGCTCTCAGCTAAGCCGTTGATTTCAGCCCCAAGTCGCTTGACATTGGTAATTCCTTCTCCAGAATCCGCTAACATAGTCGCAGAGGATCGACGAAAACTATGTCCAGTGTACTCTTGGATTTTTTAATTTTAGGTATGCAGCATTTCTGAAGGTATTTTACCTATTAATTTATTCACACATTGCGTACTGCATGCTCCTTGTTTATACTGGACAAAAAACGTCTGTGTGGGGTATGTGGTTTTCGCAAATTTGCATATTTGGTACAATTCAGATAAAGTCCGTTATTTGTTTCATCGGACACTACAAAGATTCTAGAAGTGTTATTTTTACTGTCAGGAATTTTCACCACTATCAAATTTTCATTATCCTGTATGTCATCAATCATTATTTTTGTAAGTTCATCTCTCCTACAACGCCAATCCAAAAATTGTAACAACTTTATTGAAGGTAATTTTATCAGGTGCTTCTTTCATGAATCTTGAAACTTTTCTTTGCTGAAAGTTTTTGATTTTTTGGCGGTATCCCACGTTTTGGTGTTTAAGTAGTGATTTAGCTTGAAAAATGAACTTAAATCAAGGTTCCTTTTCACTTTGAGGACACATTTTAACATAGAGTACTTACTCCATAAAGTATTAGGTTTATATGTTTTTGCAAATCCGCAAAATACCAAGACACTTTTCTTTAATACTTTTGTCCCCTTGCTGGAGCACCAGTTTTCGAAATGACTATATTGATTCTCATATTTTTCACGAGATTTTGCTGGTAATAAATTCAAACTTACGGTATTTGCTGCATCCAGAATAGAATCTGGTAGCTCATCATGGAACTACTCATTTTAAATTTATTTTTGTCGGATTTTTATTTAATTAAAAAAGATACTATGACGCCTTTTCATTAAAAATGCTTGTTTGTATTGAAATTCATTTGTGCAATTGCTGTTCATATGGAAACGAAGAAAAAAATCTGACATGTTAAAACACCAAGATTACATATTGTTGCTTGACTTGTCATAATCATTTATTATTATTATACAGGGTAATTAAAATAATGTTTTTTTTGTGTTTTAGTTAAAATATTGAAAATTACGAAGTAACAAACAAAAAAGAGAATTAACTAAAACTTGCAATGGCTTCGTATATTGCATGAAATAGCCTACAATTACTAAAATACATATAAATCTTGCTTACCTGTAAGATTTTAGAGTAGTTTCATTTTTCCGCACGGCGTGCAGAAAAGTTCACTTTTCCGCACGCCGTGCGCAAAAGTGGACTTTTCCGCACGCTCGTAGGAAAAAATTTAATTTTAGTCCAGTAAATGAAGGGACAAAGCTGTAAATAAATCTGTACAGTTTTCCCTTGGGGCGCAATTCTTAGGTCTTTGAGGATGCTTTCGAGCAAAAAAAAGTTTATCAACATAAACAGGCGGGAAAAGCTGAAAATGACCCCTTAAGGCCCGAAAAATGGGTTTCCCGCTAATATCTGCCAAAATATGCGAATTGAAGAATTTTTGTCAAGACAAAAAATAAAGATATATATATTTTTTAAAATCGATAGTTTTCGAGACAAGAAAAGTCCCCTCATTTCAGCTGCCGCTCTACCGCTAGAATGCCGTTGCGAAAAAAATTTTGCCGTAGGAATAAATTTTTATTTTCCTCTCGCTTGTAAAAAATTCTTCCTACGCTTGTAAAAAATCTTTTTCCTTACTCAACTGCATTGACTAGGCAGTCTCGTGTGGATAAAGTAGATTTTTTTAAAGCTTTTTCTCAAAACAATGTGTAATAATTCAACTTTTGTTTAAAAATCACCCTACCCAACTTTGCAGAAAGCATATCTAGTGTAGTTTACATTGCAAAATTACTCTACAAAGTATTACAAATTAAAAGAAAAAATATACTTTTTAATTTCCTTGTATTTTAACATGTAAACAGTATTTCAAAAATAAAATAAAATTAATTAAAAACGGAATAATGATCTACATTAAAAACAAAAAGATTAAAATCGAACTATGAAAAAAACTTATAATACATTAAATTTGATTTAAATTTTGGTTGTCCCAAATTTTATGTCGATGAGTGTAATAGGAATAAAACTTTTTATCTATGATACTTTATTTCCAATTTTGTAGTTTCTAGATTTTGCAAAATAACAAGAGCAGAACAAAAATAAACAATATTTTTCCCAGTAAAGGAGGACTTTTATTAAACCTTTTAGAAATTTACCCATCATATTTACGATTTCGATTCGAATCGTTTCCGTGTACGGAAAATATAACTAAATGAAAAGTTGCTCTAAGTTGTCAGATACGAAATTGGTTTTAAATTTAAGTGGCTTTCCTTAACTTCTATGTGCTAGAAAAGCTATTTTTAGATTTTACGTCTTGTGCTCAAATAAGTGCTATATAAAAATGTCTAATGTAATATTGCATGTGTACAGCTCAGAGCATTAAAGAAAAATAATTGAAATTAGCTATCCACTACACTCTTTTCTTAAATATTAGAAATGGCTCTTGTTAAGAGATACAATAAAAAAATCGGTCTTTATTCATAACCTTTTTGTTTATAGAGATTTTTTAATTCTGTAAACACTTTTTGCATTAACTTTTCATAAAGACTGCAGATATGCAGTTCTTTATTGAAAATATCGACTAAAATTATCCCAGGAAATATTTCAGGGAAATATTTTTTTAATTACCACAATAAATTTTTAGCCTTAAAAGAAATTTTATTGATATTATAAAATTTCTACCCAAACAATACTTAACAAAAAAATAATAGCTGTAATTTATGCCCAAAGAAATAGCTTTTGTGCTCAAAATAAAATATTTTTCCAAAATAATCTACACTATATGAAATATATTTTCTATCACCCAAATAATAGCATTACCTCAATAACACTAAAACCTTGGACTTCCATTGTGTTTATTCATTAATTGATACACAAGGTTTCGGTTAGTGATGTTTAGTGTTGTTAACGATAAATTTTAAAATCCGCTAGACCGCATCATATTTTCTACTAAAAATTCTACTAGATGGCTTAAGTATAAATTCAGATGTGCAAACAACTTTTATTCAAAAAATTTTATGTTATGTACAAAGCCCAAAATTGTACAAAGCTCCAACAAAATTAGACAAAATACAATACATTTTTGTACAAACTCATTATAAGCAAAAAACTAATCAATTTCTTTTGTGCTTGGGTTAGATTGGATTAGTTTGGGTTAGTTTTTCACACCAAATAACGAATGTCGATCATAAACCACGAATTTATTACTTCGTGCAACACTTCAGCAACACAGAATAGAGCGAGAGCTGGCTGCAAAAAACCTGGCCTATCGAGTAACCGGATGAAATATGTTTTAAATAATACTACTCACTGTATCTATTAAAAAAATCATTTAGTGCCAGGGCAAATATGGTGCATAAAATTGCTATGTTTTTTCTAAGGTACATTTTTTGGACATGAACTGTACCAATGGAGTAACCGCTTGAAACTAATTTTAAAATTTAGTTTTAAGTGAATAAAAAATAATTATAAACAAGTGCCCCGTTAAATCTGGTGCTCACCCCATGGCACGACACTTTTTTAAATTTTTTTTTGTTGCGTTACTGTACCAATCGAGTAACCGCTTTAAACTATAATCAAATTAAAGTTTAAATATTTCTTAAAAAAAATACATTAGTGCCACTTCTATTCTAGTGACAAATGCCTGGTACGATACTTTATATTTCTTCAAGCCCCATGCTACCGAGAGAGAGAGATTCAACATTAGAAAAAGATGCATGGAGACGCTGTCCAAACTTGATGCGAACATTGGGCGTCTCAGTTATTGAACTAGTTCTGGTGCAGTGCGCACGTATTCTGTTAAAGCATTTCAAAATTTTTTGGAGTATATTTATTAATTATTGTTAAAAAATCATAATGATATTTAATGATAATTCCATATATATGTTTCAATGTATAGTTTTAGATATTTAAGTTTTTTATTAATTTTATAGTAGAATATATGAAAAAAATTGCATTGTATTTCATTCTTCATACTTTATAAAATACTTGTATAAATAAAAAGAATTACTTAAAAATCTCTATAATTTTCATCTATTTTATTCATTTATTCAATGTTTTGGTTTTATAAGTAATAGCATGGGACTTGAAGAATATTTAAATATCGTGCCAGATTTGTCATGAATAATGGCTATTTTAATAGAAATTTTATTAAGATATAGCATGGACTTGAAAAATTGTATCGTGCCAGTTTGCACAGTTTAGAACGTGTTACTATTATTTTTTTTAATAAGAAAATTTAAACTTTAATTGATTATAGTTTAAGCGGTTATTATGGTACATGTTCAAAAATGTCCTGCATTTTAGCCTAGTTTCCGAGCAATTTATATATTTTTTATTTACTTAAAACTAAATTTTAAAATTAGTTTCAACCGGTTACTCGATTGGTCAGTTCAGGTCCAAAATATGTACCTTAGAAAAAACATAGAATTTTATGCACCATATTTGCCCTGGCACTAAATGATTTTTTCAATAGATACAGTGAGTAGTATTATTTAAAACATATTTCATCCGGTTACTCGATAGGCCAGTTTTTTTGCAGCCAGCTCTTAGACTAGAAGCTAATGGAAATTTTACGGAAGTCTAGTAGGAATTCCCAGAAGTCTGTCCACAAACACAAATAATGTGGCGACGTGCTGAACTGACAAAACGCAACACAAATGATTAAACTTACGCAAGAAATACCTATTATACCAACGATGTAAAATTTCAAACTAAAAATGTCAGATGGCGCGTCAGTTCTAGTTGTTTCCAAATTGAACTCAAATGTGGAATTTTATAATAAATTACTGTAGAAATCATACTCATAGATGACACGGTAATTTTATAACAAATCGTTCTTGCTTTGTGTAAAATTATAGGAAAAAATCTACTAAAAAAGCTACTAACTAATTTATTTTTCCACTACTACTTACTACTAGATAAGAAATTCGCCCACTAGGCGGCTCTAAAATTCTACTAGATCTAGTAAAAAATCTATTGAGTTGGCAACACTGGTGTTTCTTCACCGTTTTTAAGTGATAACTAAAAATTTTCTTAAAGGATACGACTTTTATACTATCCGTTGTTCACCGAAGTTTAACCAATTTTTCACGGTTTAGCACCGTCTGTCAGATATTTGGAATCTCGGTACTAGGCTTGCTAAATACATTTTGGTTGTTCACAATTATTGCAGCTTTTTTAAATTTTCTTTATTTTTCAGTGGTTGTCTTAATGATGTATATTTCACCACATTCAAAGAAAATTTGGTAGATACAGTTATTATTTGAAACATAGTTGTCCAGTCTCGTTTTAGTAAGAATACTTCTTAGAGTAGTTTGGGATTTAAATGCCGTTTTTTTTTATCTTGGGACAGTCCACGAAGGCTAATGCCTAAGTACTAACGTACCGTGGGTGTTTTCTTGGGGATTTGTTGGGCTTTTGGGGGGGAGGAAAAGGGGAGGGTTTGTTCACAAAAACGAGAGGGACCCCTTAAAATTTTGGGCCTGTTTGTCTGTTGAGCCGTTGGAATCATTAATAAGGAGGCGAACGGCTCCCTTCTTTTGGAAAATAAGGAAGTTTTTTCCAGAATGCTAAGTGTTGTAGGGGACGCCATTCCCCAGACATGAGAACAATATTCTAAAGAGGGTCCGATTTGGGATACATACAGAGTGTACAGATTGGAAGAAGAGAAATATTTTCTGGCTCGGAAGAGAAATCCAATCTTTTTTGAAGCTGCCGAAGCTATGGATGAAATGTGTTTGTGCTAGTTGAGGTTATTCTCAAAAGTAACGCCGACAAGATTAAACGACTCTTTGTTCTGCAGAACTTGGCCGCTCATATGTAAGGGATGAGCATTTGCAGACTTTTTCGCGACAGCGAACATGATTGTGTTTTCGAGGCATTAAACTGAAAGATTTTTGGCGCCCCAATCTAAGATAAGTTTGAGGTCTTGTAAAAGAGATATCTGCATTGACCTGCGCTTGTTTTCGAAATCGGGATTACACGGTGGCTTAAGAAATTGAATACTAGAGTGGAGGGTGCTATTGTCAGCAAAACTATGAATGGGATTGATTGTGGAAGAGAGAAGGTCGTTCATGTGTAGAAGAAACAGCGCGGGTGCCAGCACTGAGCCCTGGGGCACCCCAGCATTAATTTGGTAGAAGCTGGAGGAATGAGCATCTACACTGACTAATATACGTCGATTAGAAAGGAAACTGGAAAGCCAAGAGCAAAGCTTAGGTGGAAGACCGTAAGAAGGAAGTTTGTTAAGAAGCCCATCATGCCAGACCTGATCGAAAGCCTTGGATATGTCATGTGTATCCAAGCAACGATCTGGGATTCACCAAGAAACTCAAGGGACTTGTTCCAGTTGTGTGAGACAAAGGAAAGAAGATCAGCTGTAGATCTACTGTGACGGAATCCATATTGTCTATCATGTAAGATCGTTTTTGGGGACAGGTTGCACACGTGCAGCTTTCCAACTCTCCGGAAAATGCCCGTGTCGTAAGAGATTCGAAAGAGGCGAGTTAAGATGGGTGCAAGCTCGGGAGCACATTTTTTTAAGACGATTGCTGGTATGCCATCCAGCCCAGACGATTTTTTAGTATTAAGAGAAGAAAGAATACGCTTGATTTGTTTGACTTTAAAAATTATATCGGACATTTTATGAGAAACAGGGACAACTGTTGGAAGAGGAAGATTAATAGGAGGATCAAGCGTAGAATTAGCAGCAAATTGTTTGGCAAATAGTTCGGCTTTTCCTTTGGAGGTAGAGACAGTTCCATCTTTAGAGATTAGAGGTGGAAAAGAATTTGTGCAAAAGTTCTGACTAATATTTTTTGGCAAAGGACCAGAAAGCTTTACTGCCATTTGAGCAAGAGAGAACTTTATCTTTTATTCGATTGTTAAAACGGTCTTTTGCTTCTGAGATGGTCTGATTATACTGATTTCTCGCTTCGATATTAGCCTGTCGATTTTCGGTACTGGGGTTTTGACGAAACTTTTTGTGGGCTTGAATTTTTAAAAGTCTGGCTTTGTCACAGGATTTAGAAAACCACGGTTTATGTTTTGAAGTTATGGGGTTCTTTTTAGTGTGGGGAAATAGGTCTCAATGCCTAGTTGAACTGTTTCGGTAATTTGTTTACATATTTCGGGGGTCGAAAAAATAGAAAAGCAGGTAGGATCCCAAGGGTAGCTGGCAAAGAAATCTCTCAGACCATCCCAGTCCGGGGAATTGTAGTGCCAGAGGTTCGTGGGGCATGCTTTCGTTTGCCTCAAAATGAGTGGAGTAAGATACGGTGACCAAACCATGGTCAGAGCGACCAAGGGGAGTAGTTACTGATGCTTGAGTTCGAGGGTGGAAGTAAGAAAGAGATCTAAGGGGTTGGAATTATGGGTGGGAACCCTAGGAAAGTGGGGAGGTTTCCCTAATTAGATTGGTGAGCAGTTGATATTGAAAATTTTTTGCTGCTCTGCCTTGTGTATCCTAGCCAATCCTTATTATGTACATTAAAATCCCCGAGAACGATTACTTTCCGGCCAATTGGGAAATCAAAGAGCTGTTGTGGAATTGTCGGACGGGGACCGGTTTTAAACAGATAAATTTGGTAGAAGATCTAAAAAAGTTTAAGCCAAAGAATATCAGGCCACCCAAATTTGAGGTTAGAAACCTAGCAAAGCCAGGTCGTTGCGAACGTAAGCACAAACGCCGCCATGGGGTCGAAAAGATTAAATGAGTTCATAACCTGGGAAAAGGAGGTGGTTGGTTGCTGTTTTGTGGCTTATTTGGGTTTCGGTAAGAAATAGTATGTGGGGTTTAGGATTGAAGATAATGGTGAACAGAGTTTACGTTGGAGTTAACCCACATATATTTGTGAAGGATATCAGACTTTTCGATGGTGGCCCCCCAAATGTACCCCTCGCCCGGAGAACCGAATGGAGGGGTATTTTACCTCCGGATAACTTTACGTTCGGGTGGCCATCATCATTATTTCCAAATTTTACTAGAGTGGAAAAAAAAGAGAAAAAAAAAGAAGAGGAAGAAGGAAAACCTAAAGAGGAAGAAGGAAGAGGAAGAAGGAAAACTGACCTCAGGCGAGGAAAGCTCCTCTACCACCTACTAAAACTTTTAATATTAAACTTATTTGCGATTCTGCGGATCTTTTCCGAAGTTTCTTTAATGTATGGAATTGTCATAAATTTTTGGCCACGTGGAGTTTTTTTGTCTTATTTTGATATTTTTCGATTGTTTCCTTTACCAGTCTCTCACTGTATCCATTCTTCTTAGGATTTCTAGCTATGTTACTTATTTCCTCTTGTAGGGATTCCTTATTATTACATAAGGTCACTGCGCGGTTATATAGAGTACGGATGACCCCTTGTTTCGTTTCATTAGTATGATTAGAATTCTGGTGTAAATATTGTTCAGTGTGTGTAAGTTTTATGTAAAAACGGTTGGAGATACATCATTAATCAGGGCCGGACTTAACTTTTTGCCGCCCATAGGCTAATATATTTTTGCCGCCCTAATATGTCAATATTTTTTAAATATTGAAACAAAAAATTTAGAATTAAAAAAATGTAAACTTTACTAGTAATTCTCATATAAATTTAATAGACAAATTCAACAAAAAAAAAAATATAAACAAAATATAAATAAACATGTTAAAACAAATAGGTTTTTTTTTGAACTATGTAGTATTCAATTATAGGCAAAACCCTATATTAACATTTTTCTTTGAACCCGTGTTTCTGCAAAATCATTATTAATATTAAAATTTACAATTATATTTTTTAAAAATTAATCGTAAATTTGACGCCCAAAATATTTACCACCCTAGGCTTCAGCCTACTCAGCCTTTGCGTAAATCCACCCCTGTCACTAATCAAAACGTTGTGTATCAATTAACAAATAAAGACAATGGAAGTTCAAGATTTTGGTGTTATTAAAACCATAACGTTGTTTAACATTTTTAAGAGAAATAGCATTACTTAAATGGTTAGTTTTATTTAGTTCTGGTAATTTAATATTATTGTTTGTTTATTATTCGCATTTTTGAGTAATTGTACATTCATTTAGAATTAATTGTTTTTAAATAATTTGGCTTGGACGAGTTGTTGACAGATCTATTATTTTAAGAGCATACTAATTTTTAAAAAGTAAATAATTTGGTAACTGATTAAATGATTTTAACTACCTTTACACAGAAAATGCTTGGATTTATACACTTGACTTCAAAACCATTATCGTTAAAAAAATTACAGAATCATTTACACGATGATGTATCTGATAAATACCGTATTACGACAGTTTCTTGATACAAATATTGACTGGACCGACGAGACTGTTATGCGGAATTAAAAACATCCAATGAAGTGTAAAAAAAGTAGCTCTACTATAAAAATTGCTGCATCGGAGTCGTCCGATTTAAAATCATTAGGTATTTTTAAAGATAAATTATATAGGCTAAGAGTGAAAAATTAGCCTGTTTTTCCAACACCCTATAATTAATTAAATGTGAAAAAATCCATTTTCAAAATTTTTGTCTGGTCGTAAATTTGTACAAAAAGCAACATTTGTTGTTCTAGAAGCTACATAGTCTTTTGAATTAGGGGGTTAGCTAACCTTCTTAGGTTTGCATTATGCATGTGCAGAAAAATATTTATTGCTACTGACCAATAAGAACTTGTTTGTTTTTATATACAACATATCGTTTCCGCAATATATTTACCTGGTGAACATAAATCCATTGTCAGTTTTGGACCACTAAAGCAAATATTAAATTGGCCAAAGACCTCTTAAAACATTTTTTCTCTTTTTAACCAAGAGTTTTTTAAATTAGCATAAAAAACAATATTTCAAATAATTTTCTTAATAATACTAGTCAACATTTGATCTACGCGGAAACGTCAAAAGTGGTTAGGTGCTACTGGGATTTTTAGAGTCGTTGATTACGATGAGAGGTTCGGTTAATCTCTATCACGTCAGGTTTAAGGTCATTTAAAGGTCAAATAAAGAAATAAATATTGGAAAATTCTTCAAAAGTTAATGATGTGTTTTTGAGGTTGCTAAATCCGAATCCGGCGTTTATTTATACCATGGATCTATCTAGATGCTTACATTTTGTCAGATATTTTCTTTGTTTTTTTCTCTTGACCTTTAAATAACCTTAAACCTGACCCCATGAAGGTTAACTGGCCTCAAATTCATTTGCCGACCTTGAAAACATACGTACGAATTTTTTCAGATTTTTTAAATCGTACTTACCATTTTTTATTCCAAAAACACTTCATATTAACTTTAAAATGACCTTGGATAACCTCTAAGATGGCCGTAAATAGACGCAGGATCCGGATTCACCGACCTCGAAACCATATGCATGAGTTTTTCCAGATTTTTCCAATGGTTTTTTTCTTCATGTGATGGAGGTTAACCGACCCTCTCATCGTAATTAGCGACCCCAAAAACCCCAGTATCACCTAACCGCTTCGAACGTTCCCGCGTAGATCGAATGTTGACCTGTCTAATTTGGAAAACATATGCGGAACAAATATAAATAGTACTGGCTGTACCACGATTTTTGGCTCTAATGCCAATCCTTAGGGTGGTGCTCCTACTTATGTCTGCCAGGCTTTGAAGTTTTTTTTTTAATTTTAAATTTTAATAATCTCAAGCAGAAATAAAATTTGGCAAAAGGGAAAATATTTAGTGCAGAGATCTCCAAACTACGGCCCGAGGGCCACATCCGGCCCGCGGACAGATTTTGTCCGGCCCGCGGGGAGCTAGCATACTTGAAAACCCCCTTTTTTGAGAACAAATAATTTTTATAGCAAATTAAATTTAGTTTACTAAGTATTCTAATTTTATGTTGAATAATTATTAATATGACATCTACATTGATATGGTCATGGGCTAACCCGCTAACTCATAACATTCTTGTAGGCTTATTGTTATTATTTTTGTGATAAGTTGCATAAAGAAACACAGAATTGTAATGAGTAAAGACATGTATAATATGCAGAAAATTTAACTTCAGTATATAATAACTAACAAATTATTGAAATGAATCCAATTTACATTTTATACATTTTAAATAATCACATAACTTACAACAAACATAATGACATATGAAATACTAATGAGATTTATGTAATTGAGATTTTCCAATTGACAATAGTTTGTAGTTGGACTAATTTTACTTGTACCAATTATTAAAAGAGATTTAAGATGCTTTTGCTTCATTTTGAGAATTTTCTCACAATAAGTATAAAACAGAAAACAGACCACGACCAGATGCTTTTGTGTACTTCATTTTGGAGAAGGTTTTCTCACACAAATAAGTAGTACCAAAAACAGAAAACAGACCACGAGCAAATTTATGCAAATTATCAAATTGTGTCAGTGGAAGACTCTTATAAAATTCCAACAAAGATGAGTTTTGATATTTGTTCTTAATTATATCACTGCATTGTAGATCAATCATTTCCATTTGAAGTTCCGTGACTAGGGTTTCAATGTCAGTATCAAAAGGATTCTAAAAAAATCTTAATTTGATTCGCAATGGCATCAAAGTCCGAGAAACGAGTATCAAAATTTATCTTCAAAGCACTCAAAGTTTCGATTGCAAAATCGATAGGAAACTCAGTCTCAGTACTGTGGCTGAATATTTCAGATGTTTTAAATGTGAAAAACATTTACTTCTAGTTGTGATTGAAACAGTCTCAATTTCTTCCGGAATGATTTGATATTAGTGTATAAATCAGGAAGATGCTGGTTTTCTCCTTGCAATCCCAAATTCAGTTCGTTCACATGTTTTGTCAAATCAACATAGAATGCTAACTTCCACAGCCATGTTGTTTTGTAATTCAGTAAGAGGGCGATGCTTTTCATTCATTCAAAAAATTTCGATCACTGTTCGAAGTTCAAAAGCGCTGAAGGACTTTTCCACAACTAAGCCAGCGTACGGCAGTATGATAAGGAAAAGTCAGTTTCTCCAATCTCTTCAATAAATTGTCGGAATTGTCAGTGATTCAGCCCAAAAGATCTGATAAAATTAACAGTTGATATGACTGGTTTCAGAACGTCAGACATGTCCAAACATTTTCCGCACAAAGACTGTTGATGAATGATACAATGTAAGACTAATGGTTTTGAACCACCGTCATTTTCTACAGCCTTTGACACAAGAGCGACCACTCCTTTATCTTTCCCACTCATGTTTTTACCTCCATCAGTTGTAATACATTTTAAGTTTTTCCATCGAAGGTTCTTTTGATTAATGGCCATTTCAACTCCTTTAAAAATATCTGTACCAGTAGTTGTGCCATAAATACTATACATATCAAGAAGTTCTTCGTGCACTTCATAGCTTTTATCTACTCCTCGAATATAAATCAACACCTGAGCAGTATCTGACACATCCGTTGACTCATCCAAGGCCAAAGAAAACTACTCAAAATGTCCATTTTTGTCGAACAATTGAGAGTATATATTTTCAGCGATGTTTTCTACCCTTCGAGCCACAGTGTTTGCTGACATACTGACAGTTTTTAATAAATTTACCTTTTCAGGGCACATTTCTTCGGCTACTGAAATTATGCATTCTTTGATCATTTCTCCATCGGTGAATGGTTTTCCACGTTTTGCAGTTTCAAGAGCCACACGAAAGCTGGCACGAGTTGCAGCCTCTTGTTCAGTTTTGAGTTTTGTAAATGAAGATTGCTGCGATTTCAATCCGCGCTGCATAGCTTCGAATTTTTCTGTCCGCAAACTTCCTGTATATTTTAAGTAATTTTGAAAATGTTTTGTTTCATAATGACGTTTAATGTTACATTCTTTGAGAACGGCTCTGCTTTCATTGCAAATCAAACATAGCGCCTTGTTACTGGACTCAATTACGAAATACTGAATGTTCCACTGATCTTTGAATTTTCTGCATTGACTATCAATTTTTCGCTTCTTTTCCATACTACTAATTCACACACAAAAGCAACAATTCAAATCAAAATACTGTTATAAAGATGTCTTAAACTTAAACACGCACAAACACGTTTTAAGGAGGTATGCAAATTTTATTTAACAACAGTGTCATAGGAACTGACTTGTGGTTGCGCCACTAGCCTTCTTATATATTCCAATTACTGCCATCTAGAAATGAGTGGAAGACACCAGAACTTTCTCGAACCAACGAGATTATTCTGTGTGCTATTAGCGCCATCTGTTAGCGATAGAAGGTATCCTATTTCCGCTTGTGTCCACCAGATGTCGTGTCACGTTACTCCTCATGGCTCGTACTCTACGACTAATCTAGAAATTACAGATAATGACAGGAAAATTAATAACATGCAGTGTTGCCGTTTTGCGGACTTTAGTCCGATTTGCAGCCTTTTTAAACGTTGTGTACTTTTTCGGACTTTTTTTCATGAGTGGACTATTTCACTTCTTACCACCGGCAACAATGATAATATGGTTTTGGCCCTCGGAACTTACTGGAGTAATCAGTATGGCCCTAAGGCTGGAAAGTTTGGAGACCCCTGGTTTAGTGTAAACTAATAAAATATATATGTTAAAATAATACAGGCTGTATTAAAAAAAATAACTTTTATTTAGAAGCGCGTAAGTACATCAGGCCAAGTGTCTGGCCAAGGCCTAAAAAAATTAAAAAAGTTATCTAAAGTATTTGCTGAAAAATCGCTTATTTTACTACTGACTGACTGACTGACTGACTCACTGACTCAGCAAATTTATCCAATCCTATCCAAAAATCTCGGTCTCTTAAAGAATCAAGATCTAATTATGACAGAGAGATCAGTAAAGAACTTTTTAAGTAAAAAAAAGGAATAAAATTGTATACAGAATTGGTCTAATTTTGGACCCAGTATTTTAAGGAACATAGATTTTTGGATAGAAACCCAACCCTTATTTTACGTATATTTTTTCAGTGGGATAATTTCTTTTATTTTAAAATTAAAATGTTTATAAATGCTTTATTAATGGAATTAAAGAAAAAAAAACAAGTTGTAGAGTAAAAATGTACACAAATTTTTTGTTTGTGCTATACTTTATTTATATTCTAAAAACTACCCTAAAATACATAAAAACCAAATAATAAAATCAGGTGTGTTTTTAATAAAAACTCTGATTGAAAGCTTTTACACAGACAATCTAATATTTCTTCTGGATATACATACCTATCTTTATTTAAATTAACACAGAATTTGGTAATGAAGTTTATTTAGAGTTGTTGACTTTTCTGGGTTTTACCCTAGGGTTAATGATTTAAATGATAAACCAAAAGGGAAATAATGTTTCAAAAACGTATTTTCACTGCATTCCAAATTTCCAACCAAGAATGGTCCAATTAAGAAATTTCGCAATAAATTCATTATCTTGATTTTATCGTTATTTATACGTGTTTTGTTTAACTTGAATAATTAATTAAATAAGTCATAAAATTACAGTAAATTACATACAGGGTGTTTTCTAAGGACGGTCCATAAACTTTAGCATACTCTTGAAGAAACACATCTTGCAACCTGGAAGCCATTTTTCTATATCCATGAGAACGCTAATAATCCTCCAAAATTTTTATAAAATAAAAAAATTCTTTATTTAAACCGTAAATTTTCCATATAATTGTGACAATAACGCTTTGTTAATTATAAATTTAAAGCGCACCGCGAAAGAAATTAAATCATTCTTAAAAAATTCTTTTACCAATCTAAAAATAACTAAACAAACAACCCACTTTCGGTATAACCGGCAGTGCCACTTAAAAATGTTTAAGCCCAATTGTCTTTATTGACATGACCATACTTTAAATTTTCAAAATTTTCCAAAGCCTACTTTTCGAGAAATCGATCGCCGGAGTGCGTCGTGGACACCCTGTATCTGGTAAAAATAACATATGACTAAAATTTTAATTTTAATAACAGAACAGATAATCGTTTTTTTAATTTTTGTTTATTTTCTTCTCGAAAATCCAGTAATTTACGATAATTTTGCCCAGTTAAAAATGGTAAAATCTATTTAACTTTTTTGGGTATTTTGACGGATTTGCTTTAAAGAATTAGCCAATATACATCCTTTCTTAAAAGCTGCTAATAAAGCAACACGAAGTACACGCTCATGCACCCTCTTAGACTCTATCTGGAGAAACCCCGAACTTCCCTTTATACCCACCATCTAGATCGGAAAACCTTTTGTCTAGTAAGCTTCTTACTTTTCCCCTTAATCTTTACAAATTTTTAATAGACCCATGGTACGTCAGTATGTAGGAAGGGTTTGGGCCTTTATGAACTGCACAAAAAGTTTAAAAAAATCGAGATTCTAGGCCTTCTCTTTTTAATACTTCCTTTTCTCGGTTTCATTCTTCTATTATGCATAACTTTTTCTAAATTATGAAACCCACTTTATTTTTCAACATTCTTAAAAGCTCCTTTAAATACTTTTAAACCTTCGTCATCTTTTTAATGGTTAGGCATTTGCCAAGAGGACGACATCTCTGTAAATAATTAATTAGGAGTTGAAAGCTTGTTCTGATTGTGACATTTCCGGCTTGGATGAATTTTCCTCAACCTTTCATATGACAACAGTTTATTCACCCCATAAATTACGTTTTCTGGTCTTTTTATTTCGCTATACGCGCTGTTTTTGGTTAGTTTTACCCGTTTTTTCACTTTGTAAATTTTGTAGTTTTTATTGCCACTGACGCTATGAAAAACCGTAAATGTGTTAGTGTGTTGCAGGATAGTTTTATGCTATTCACAACATGCGCAATATAATATAAATATCCCTCTTTTTAAATATTCAATTGATGGGGCAAAATAAGTTTACCTTTAGCTTTTAAGTAAGATTTGGCTAAATGGCAGAATAGCCTCAGGCCAAAAAAAAAAAAAAAATAAGATTGGTAAAATTACTTTGAACAAGTAAATGTATTATATACAAACAAGACTCTTGCAGCCATAAAAAATGTATAATAAGCAATTTTTTTAGCACCAAAGGTAATACTGCCTGCATGTTTACATGTTAGCTTTCCTTATAGTACTGGGCATTTTTTTTTATCTTGGGACAGTCCACGAAGGCTGATGCCTAAGTACTAACGTACCGTGGGTGTCTTCAGTGTGGTGAGAGGGAGTTTGTTCACACGGGACTTAAATTTTTGGAGATTGGGAGGAGAAGGAAAAACTTCTGCGGGCAGCAGGTTCCATAGTCTTGACACTCTAGGGATGAAGGAACGAAGAAAGCGGGAAGTTCGGGGCCTCTCTAACTCTAGAATGCTAAGTGTTGTAGTGGACGCCATTCCCCAGACATGAGAACAATATTCTAAAGAGGGTCTGATTTGGATACATACAGAGTGTACAGATTGAAAGAAGAGAAATATGTTCTGGCTCGGAAGAGAAATCCAATCTTTTTTGAAGCTGCCGAAGCTATGGATAAAATGTGTTTGTGCCAGTTGGGGTTATTTTTAAAAGTAACGCAGACATGATTAAACGACTCTTTGTTCTGAAGAACTTGGCCGCTCATATGTAAGGGATGAGCATTTGCAGACTTTTTTCGCGACAGCGAACATGACTGTGTTTTCGAGGCATTAAACTGAACAAGATTTTTGGCGCCCCAATCCAAGATAAGTTTAAGGTCTTGTGAAAGAGATATCTGCATTGACCTGCGCTTGTTTTCGAAATCAGGATTACACGGTGGCTTAAGAAATTGAATAATAGAGTGGAGGGTACTATCGTCAGCAAAACTATGAATGGGATTGATTGTGGAAGAGAGAAGATCGTTAATGTGCAGAAGAAACAGCGTGGGTGCCAGCACTGAGCCCTGGGGCACCCCAGCATTAATTTGGTAGAAGCTGGAGGAATGACCATCACACTAACTGATATACGTCGATTAGAAAGGAAACTGGAAAGCCAAGAGCAAAGCTTAGGTGGAAGACCGTAAGAAGGAAGTTTGTTAAGAAGCCCATCATGCCAGACCTGATCGAAAGCTTTGGATATGTCAAGAGCAACGATCTGGGATTCACCAAGAAACTCAAGGGACTTGTTCCAGTTGTGTGAGACAAAGGAAAGAAGATCAGCTGTGGATATACTGTGACGGAATCCATATTGTCTATCATGTAAGATCTTATGTTTTTCCAGATACTTTTGGGAATTAATGAATTTTTCCATTACTTTGCAAACAACTGAAAGAAGAGATATAGGTCTATAGTTGGAAGGGAGACTTTTGGATCCTTTTTTGGGGACAGGTTGCACACGTGCAGCTTTCCAACTCCCCGGGAAAATGCCCGTGTCGTAAGAGATTCGAAAGAGGCGAGTTAAGATGGGTGTAAGCTCGGGAGCACATTTTTTTAAGACTATTGCTGGTATACCATCCAGCCCAGACGATTTTTTAGTATTAAGAGAAGAAAGAATACGCTTGATCTGTTTGACTTTAAAAATTATATCGGACATTTTATGAGAAACAGAGACAACTGTTGGAAGGGGAAGATTAATAGAAGGATCAATCGTAGAATCAATCGTAGAATTGGCAGCAAATTGTTTGGCAAATAGTTCGGCTTTTCCTTTGGAGGTAGAGACAATTCCATCTTCAGAGATTAGGGGTGGAAAAGAATTTGTGCAAAGTTCTGACTAATATTTTTGGCAAAGGACCAGAAAGCTTTACTGCCATTTGAGCAGGAGAAAACTTTATCTTTTATTCGATTGTTAAAACGGTCTTTTGCTTCTGAGATAGTCTGATTATACTGATTTCTCGCTTCGATGCTAGCCTGTTGATTTTCGGAACTGGGGTTTTGAAGAAACTTTTTGTGGGCTTGAATTTCTTAAATATGTGTGTTTTTACAAAAATAAAAAATACAAGGTGGTCCCCGGAAGCGGATAGTTTTAAATACTTTATGATTCTACTCGTAAAGGCTATTTAATTTTAATAAAATACAGTATAACATTAAGAAACTAGTAATATGCCATTTTTATTTCTTAAAAATAATACCGGACAAATGTCTTCCTCTTTCTGTAGACACTCTTAAATTCGCCATAACACGATGCAACATATCCACAGGAATGTAAGCAATCTCTTCAATAATGTTTCTTTTAAGCCCCTAAATGGTTTTTGGTTTATTAATGAACATTTTTTGCAATAGGTACCCTCCAAAAAGTTATCGCAAGCCGTTAGGTCTGGCGACCTTGGCGTCCAGCCAATGTCTCCTCGTCTGGAAATAACAGTTGCGGAAACAATCTTTGCAAGGAATTTAATGACGCTCTCGTGGTGTGTGAAGTAGCACCATCCTGCTGAAACCATGTTTGATTGTTATGTGGAAATCTGTTCAAGCGGTGACTCAGAAACCGGTTTATCATACCGGTATAACGCACAGAGTTAATGGAAACAGCATTCTCATTCTCATCTTCAAAAAAGTAGGGCCCTATAATTCCCACTGAAGACCTCGCACACCATACCGTCACTGTTGGGCTATGTAATGGTTGTTCGTGAAGCTTCAGTGGATTTTCTGAACTCCAGAAACGACAATTTTGTTTTTTGGTATAGCCGGATAAATGGAAGTGCGCCTTGTGAGACATCCACAAATTGTGTATAGCGATTTCATTTTCAAGCAGGGTTTCAGCAAAACGTAAACGAGTTGGGATGTCTCTTGGTTCCAGTGCTTAGACAATTTGAAGTTTGTATGAATCAAGATTAAGATCTTTATGCAAAATTCAAAGTAAAGAAGTTTTTGAGGTCGCCGATTATGAATTCGGGGTCGAATTTACAAAATTTAGGATAAAGGACCCAAGATTTCGGACAAAATTTTCTAAAATTACTCGATATTCCTATCTTGATATTCGGATTTACAATATTTAGGATGGCAAACAAAATCCTAAACATTAAATTAATTTACAGAAAATTAAGTATCTTAGGATTTTTGGGATCGTTGAATACAAATTGGTACTTAGATTTTTAAAATTCCAAATAATAGAGTAAAAGTATCGGTAGATACTTGCAAATTTATTCTACAATATGGATCTGCCATATTTAATTATAAATCTGACTTTGTATTTGTAATCAACAGCTCCAAAAACCTTATACACCAAATTTCACAAAAATCGCTTGATTTTTATTTTTTTTTCGATATCTCGGATTTTCCATTTAAATTTTGTAAATACACCCAGTTATCGTAACTAGCCACCCCAAAAACCCCATATACCTTATTTAAGAAATATCGGTTAATCAAAATTTTAATAATCACTTTTTGCTTAATACAACTCAACGTTTGTAGAAGCCAAGTTAAGCATATACAAACAGAATTTTTCTTTTGTTTTAGAGCTGCTGGGTTTTTAATTATGTTTCTATTTTCCTGAGCTTTTTCAGTAGCGGTTCTACGATTTTTTACTTTTTTATCTAAAAAGTGAGACCTGGACCCTCTACCAAATATATACCTATCAGTTGCTATTGGCTTTAAAGGGAACACTTTGGTAAAAAAAAATAAATTTGTTGTTGCTTTAAAATTGATTTTTTAAAAACCCACAAGAGGAAAAATGTAAGATTGAAAAGCAAATTATTTATCTGTATTTTTTACGTGAATTTAATCAAATTAATCAAATTTTATCGTCAAATCTTAAATTTCGCAAAATTATCTATGTTTTTCCAAAAACAATAATTAAAATCTTTTACTTAACAATTTTCTTATGCAAATATTTCAAATGCCCTATTTTTAAGACAAATGCAGATATTTTTGCAAAACACTTACTGCAAAATTTACCTATTTTTGAGCATGTTAAAAGGACCAGGGAAAAAAAGAAAAATATGAAGGGGTGAGATTTAATTAAAAATGACTAGGATAAGTTTTAATAAATTTTTATGCAATAAAAAATAAATACAACTTTTCAGTTTTTTTCTACGATTTTTTGTATGGGGTAACTTTTTCATTTTGTAAAGGTTTTTTTATAAACTTACGAAAAATAGTTGTTTTATATTTTTTATTACTTAAAATTATTAATTTTTTTTATATGTCATATATTTTTTATATTTTGGGGATGATTTTACCTCTTTAAAGGGCTTAAGGGTTAATTTTAAACCTTTATTTATCCTTATTTATTACGAAAGTACTTAATTTTGCTTTACTAAGATATATATGATGAAAAAAATACGAAAATTATTCGTTAATTTTAACCTCCAAATAAGGGGTAATTTTTAAAAATTTTTGAAACTTGTATGATATTTAAACCTTTTTTTCTGGTCGCTATGATTAAAAAAAACAGGGAAAAACCCCCTTTGGGGTTTTCCCTTGGGAAAAAACAGAAAAAGGTTTTGAGGGGGTTCTTTTTATCTGAAAAAAAAAGTTGATCAAAGTCAAAAAAAAATAAAATAGAAAATTTCTTCTAATTTAGGTTTTATCCTAGAGAGCTAAAAAAAAACTTAAATTTTTACCCAAAATTTTTAAAAAAATTTTTTTTTTATAAAAATTTCTCTTTGTAAGCAATAGCATCTGATATTTTTTGTGGGTCCCATGTTTTTTTTTTTTAAAAAAGCTTTTTTAAAAATCCGAGCCGCCACTGAAGTCTTTTAAATTCAAATTAAAATGTTAGTATTCAGCTAGATATATATTTAAAGGAGAGGGGGAACCAAAAACCCTGTATTTTAATTTGGAACGTGTACCTTGAGGTGCCGGTTGGTTAATTTTTCGTTTAACCATCAAGTTGTCTGGGACATTTTAAAAAAGTTTTTTTTTAAAATTTATTTTAAATTAAAGTTTGTGGGTTGTTTTTTTAAATTACATAACAGGTAAATACAGAATATTAAAAAATTTGTTCTCATCATATAAATTACTTTAATATTATGCATATTATATAGTGAATATTTGGCTAAATTAGGATGTAGGGGTATTTAAAATTTTTGTTTCTACTTAAAAAAAAATTTATCATATTTTTGTTTGATTTTAAGTAAAGTCGAGTATTTAAGTCTTAGATAAAACAAAACTTTAAAAACATTCTGTACTGTAAGTTCCTTAGGTAAATACTTGTACTGGCACTCAAATAACATCTTATAATAATAAATTAAATATTGTATTTTTAAATTAAAATTATTTGCGTATGTAAGAATTTTAAAAGTACTATTTTACAGCTGTAAAGAGCCCTTTCCTCTTTAGCTTAGTTAAGTTGATCAAGGCAAAAAACCCAAAAAAATTTAAAAGGGTTATTATTGGAACAAAAAATTTAATAGTTTCTTTTAATCAGGGGTGACTTTAATAAAACTTTTTCAAAATAAATAAAGGGTTTTTTTAAAGAAAAAACTTTTTTTTAAGACTTTGGTTTTACATAGGGCCTGGCAAAAGCACCAGCCAAAAATAAAAAAAGAGAAAAAACAATAGATATAAAAGTGGGTTAAACGATAAAGTCAGCCCGTTATCTATATTTAAACTTTTTTGAAACCAAAAAAGCAAAATTTTTTTTTGTTTAATTTTATTTATCTACTCTTATTTAATTTAAATTTTAAAAAATAAATTAAGAAATAAGTTGTTGGTCTGTTTATAAATTATTTAATTTTTTTAGTGATTTTTAAAATTTTGTTTATTATTCATTAATTTCACAAAAAAAAAAAATTTTTTAAATTATTAAACTATACTGGTTTCAAAAAAAAACTGTTTCAGCGGTAATATCACCCCTGTGCGTTTCTCCAATTTCCTCCTTTATTTTCTGTCGTCATTTCCCCAGTAGTCTCCAAAAGCCTAATAACAGGGTCGGAATCATTTTGTATTATCTTAATATTATTTATTCATTAATCAGTACGTTGCAAAATTTATCTCCAAATAGTACTAAGTGCAAAAAAACACTTGGAATTTACATAAAACGGAGAAACAAAATTACATTTAGCAAATTAATATTCTTTCTAACGAAGAATAACTTTGTTAGATAGCCGATAACCTTAAAAAGCCTAATTTTAGATTAGATTAGTGTAAGGTGCCACATTTACCGGGTTGGGCCCCCCTCGTGTGGATCGAAAACTTAAAAAGCCAACGTCCCACGTTGGACGCTACAGGGGGAACATTGGTGCCAATGGCCAAATGGCTCAAGGAAAGTGATGCTTATGGAAATGTTACTGAACAAACTTCTTTTCCCTTTCAGCGGTGCAAAAATTTAAGGGGGTCACAGGTGTTTTTTTTGATTTAAAAATAACGGAATAGATAAGAAAGTGTCGTTAATATGCTTGGTGTTTATTTTAGTAGATGTGTAGCAGTTGATTAAATAATAATTAATTGCCTTTATACAATAGTTATTTATAATATAAGTACTAAAAGTGACATTTTATTTTGTGAAAAGGGGGGAAGTTTTGCGCCAAAAAAGGGGATATTCATGCTTCAACAAAAAAAAATCCACTTTTACCTATTTCAAAAATTTTTTTTTTTTTATCGTTGAAATATTATTTTTTTTAAATCTTATTTTACAATTTTCTTAAAAGTAATTCTAAGGAAAAAAAACAATTTTTTAATTTTCTTTGTTAAATTCCCTTTTTTTCAAAAAAGTGGAAAATAATTTTTTTAAAAAAAAACAATAAATAAATATTTAAATTTTCCTTTAAAAACAAAGTTTCTCTCGTTTCAAATGTTCCCTGGAAATGCCGAGGTTTTAAAAAGTTCTTCCCTTTTTAAATTTTGGAAAAAAGGGGGTAAACAAAATTAAAAAAAATTTTTTTGCAACGTTTTTGTTTTAAATTTTACTTTTTAAAAAAAAAACTTTTTTCAAACTTTCCCCTTTTTTTTAATAATTATTTTAATAATTGGCAACAATATTTAAACCATTTTAAAAATTGTTTTATTTTAACCTTTTTTTTTTAAGAAAAATCCCTTTTTAACAAAAAAATTATCCCAAAAACAAATACTTTTTTTTTAATTTAAAGGGGAAAAAGGGTAAAATAAAAAAAAAAACCCCAAAGGTTTTTAAATTTTTAAAATATTTCCCATTTTTTAAAAATAAGTTTCCCCAAAAAAAAAGGGTTGTGAAAAAAGGTTATTTCAATTTTTTGATGATGAATATCCGAAAAAAAAACTTCCCAAAAATTTTAATTTCATAAGGAAAAAAACCCCATCCAAATTTTTTTAAAAAAGGGGAAGGGGGCATTTCAAAAAAAAAAAGTTCCCCCTTCCCTCTTTAAAAAATTTTAAAATAGGGAAAATTTGTCACGCTGGGGCAAATTACCCATTTAAAGGGATAATGAAAAAAAAAATAATGGACAAAAGCGAAATTACAAGCTAGTTGCCTTTTTAAAGCAAGGGTGAAGGATATCGACAAAAAAAGTCTAAAATTTTTGGAAACAAAAAAGAAATAAAATTTCAGTTATATTGCCAAAAAACCTTAGGTATTGAAGGCCAGAAAAACGTAATTGCTATATTTGTTTGTCCCTCCCGAAAAAGGTGACAATCTTTTAAAGAGGAAATAACCATTTAAAGATTTGATAAATTATTAAGGGTAAGGGTAAAAATAATGGTCATAACTCCCTTGGAATCAACACATTTGGTAAAATGCCTGCCCAAATAGCTAAATTTCTAAATTTGCTAGCGTGTCCATCTTTAAACTGGACATTGCTTCCGACGTTCCTCAGCTAGTTTGTTGGCGACTCTGGTGCTAATCTTTCTACAATTAAGATACACGGTGGATGAAAGTCCAGTACAGTAGCAGAGGGTTATATAGAAGACTCGCTACAAGAAAAAAAAGAAAATGCTAATCAAATTTTGTCCAAAACTTTGGTGGATGACATTGCTTCCTGCCCGGGTACATATCTTACCAAAGTAAATTGAGTAACAACCACCAATGAGATTGGCCATGGAGTTTCTTATTCTAATTGTATTTTTAGTAATGATTGTTATACTTTTAATTAAATAAATAATTTTTTACTTTGATCAAAAAGGTATTACTTTCCTGTAATTTCAATTTGGTTAACAGTAAAATAAAACTTTTGACGTTGTGTAAAAGAAATTTTTCAATTTAAATTATTTTAAATTAACTCTTAAAAAAATTTTTATTTTAAAAAAAAATTTTTAAAATCCGTTTAATTAACTTAAAAAAACATTTTAATTTTTAAAGAAATATTTTAAACAAATAATTTTAATTATTAATTTATTGACATTTTAAATTTATTTTATATTTTGAGAACGGTGACCGACTTTTTTAAAACGTTGATAAGCATTTTGATTAAAAAAAATAGTTTCTTTTTAGGTGATCTGTACGTTCGTCTGGGTCAAACGTTTGGTGCGCTTTGCTAGTGCACATATCTGTACCCGGGACTTGGCTACTAATTCCAAGAATACTTCATGATAACTGAAAATCTCTGGTATCCTACTTATTTTTAGGTGTTATAAAAATAAACATTTAAGAGCAGAGAAACCTTTTTTATTCCTTATTTTAAGAAGTTGCGTAGAACCTAAGAGTATTACTTGTATTACTTACATCATAGAATTTCGGGTTACAAAGTTAAATGTCCACGATGTTAAGCCCTACCCTGCCCCTAAAGTCTATAATGTCAAATATGGGGTAGATCAATTAAAGGCAGCGGTCCGGATATTGACACTGCTGTTGAACGTATCTTAACCAGCGCCGCAGTTTCAATTATTAATTTCCCTTCCCGAATGTGGCAATAATATTTTATTCTAATTTCAAATTTATTTTGGAACTTCATCCCTACCGGAAGTGTCACAATCGGGAAAAGCTTTCAACTTTTAATTAATTATTTATAAAGATTTTCTTTGTTGGGTTAAGTGGCAAGCTGTTAAAAATAAGTAAAATTCAGCCGAAAATTTTTTTTAATTTAAACCCAAGGCCTAAAACAAAATGTTTATTTTTAATAACCGGGGCACTAAGAATTCATTACGCCTTTGCGTAACCATTACACGGAGAAAAGGTTTAGGTTTAAATTGTTAACAAATATAAAAGATAAATAAATAAGTTAAAATATTAGTATGGAGTAATTTAATTCTATAATTTAATAGCAACTTTAAAACATATCTTATTAACGCAAAACAAGGCTTAAATGTTTTGATATACCTACATGTAGTTGTTGTTATAAAAGTATTTTTGGGTAATAAAGATTTGTTTATTCCAATATATTATTTGTTTAACGCAAACAGTGTATCATTTTGCCACATAATATTTTCTTGTTACAATTATAGCAAGTTGTTATCCTATTGTGAACTATGAAAAAATAGCCTTCAGTATCCAGTATGGTAAACTTAAAAATATTTAAAACAATTAGCAAAGAAAAGTTAAAATAGATAATCGTTCCCAAAGATCAGGAAATCAGGGTTGATTAACAGTTGGGGGGGATAAATAGAATAAGTTATAAAAATTTTTTTTTTATTTTACATACCCGAGAGTTTATATGCTTATATATTTTTTTTGTTCTCAAATATATGTATGCATGACATTGTGCAGTAGAAAAATAAAGACAGTCTTTTATTATTTTTTATTTAATAAGTATACAGCTACCATTAAGTCACTGCTGTCCTTCATAGTAATGCAAAATACTAGTACGTTTTTATTCTTTTATTTTAAAAATACTTAGCTCGCATCCTGGTCAACTAAAGTAAAATCTTAATATCTACATAAGGGTGTCTTAGAGGACATGAACTTGCATACTTTAAAAAGTGTCACTATTTTGCGATTTCCTATTAATATTGGTCAATGTTTAAACTGATTTGACATCTTGTATGGTCTGGCACTTTGACATGGAAAATTTTAGCGCCCGCTCTTAAATATTCCTGTGCACAATCATATTGTCAGGTATTTTTTAATGTATGTACTATTTATAGTCTAAAAGGCAGTAAACATCTGATGACACATAATTTAAGAAAGCCTTAATTTTCTTCAGTTAGTCCATTATACCTACCGGTCATGAGATGAAGGTTAGTTAAGCCCAGTCGCTGTTGGTTCAGTGTCTATCAGGTGTGACAAGTGTTAAAATTTGGCAAACTAAAAAGTATTTAAGGAAAGCTGCGCTTTTAGCATGTTAAATTATATAATTATAGGTACTTAAAAACAAAATGGCAGACCATTCCGATGGTTATTACGTTGTGGCAGAATTTTCCAAAATTAAAAAAAAATTAAAGTATTTTAAGAAAGCTAAAATTCATTTTGTTTTTTTTTAAATTTTAAAACATATATTTTTCACGGCTGGATCTGCCGGTTTTTTCCCTTGGGAAAAGGAAAAAATTTTTTCTCCGCGGGAGTAACAATGTCCTCAGTTTATTCTAAAACGTTGACATCGATGCATGTAGTGAACACTAGGGCTTATACAATATTGATAAATAGGATTGTATTTTTGTTGACTTTAAAAGTTTTACACTGGCAAAATATCGTAGCAACGATATGCCATGTCTCGTCAGAAATTTAATTGAAAATTTTTTATGTAATTATATAGCTGAGAATAAAATTTAAATATGACACTTGATTTGCTCATTTTAATTTTAATTTTTAGAAACCGATGAAGCCGGTGACGACATTCTCTTCCCCGATGAAGACAACTATATAGAAGATGATGACACGGAAATATGAAGAGAAATTATAAAGATTGAAATTCTTAAAAAATTAAAAAATAAAAATGTAATTTATATATTCATTATACCAATATCATATTTTACCAAAACGTAGGTTTGTTATGGCCCATGTTACACATAATCTATGTAAAGATAATAAGTATGATCATTTATCTTATTTCGTATATTCATGGTAGTTCATAAAATAGTCAGCAGATTTTATGTATTGAAAAGAAGTTCTATATATTTGTGTTCGCGCGGAAGGAAATATTTTACTGTCTGCTAGGTCAAAGCAACCGGCAGATCCGCCTGTCGTGAAAAATATATGCTTTTAATACTGTCAAGAATAACATATATAAATTTGGTATTTATTAGAATACTTTTTATTTTTTTTTTTAAATTTCGGTAAGTTCCGCCACAATGTAATAAGTAGAATGGCCCCGTTTTTTTTTTTAGTACCTATAATAACCCATAACTAAAAAACCTGAAATGGACATTTTTTTTGGAAATTTTTGGGCTTGGGGATGCTTTTAAAAAAAAAAAGGGGTACCAAGGTTCCCCCAAAAAAAAAATTTTTTCCCCGAATATCCCCAAATATGAAAATTTAAAAAAAAATTTTTGTTTTAAAAAAAATAAAGATGACCTCGAAATCAACAAAAAACCCTATTTTTTTGCAACACCAAATTTTCGAAAAAAGGGCGTCGAAAAATTCTAACATTTTCCCACTGGATAGTGTGGTAGTATTTTTACTAAAAAACAGATGGCAAAAAATTTTTTAATTTAAAAACAAGAAAAAAGGAAATTTTCTGGTATATTGAACACTTCTAAGGTCCATTATAAAAAAAAAAAGTTAATAACAAACCATTTAAAAAAAAAACAAAAAAAATAGATACTCCAAAAAAAATTTAAAAAAAAAAATTTACCGCTTTTTTCAATGTTCTAGAAAAATAGAATGGACCCAAACTCTTCTGATAGGTCGGGTTTTCCCCCTTCGATGAACTTTGAATGGTTAAAAAAATACATTATTCCCGAGTAATGGAATAATTCGTCCCCCGCTTATAAAAGGGAACCCAAAAAAAGGATTCTAGCGGTA